>NJFT01000203.1:0-74451 GCA_002221725.1 Scedosporium boydii
CCTTTCCCCTTCTTCTTTCTTTTTCGATGAAGCGTATCCCTAAAATTGGATTCCATTACTTCTAGACCGTAGATATCTTGCGTCGATTGTATTTTCCCTTCTGTGTCTCCTCCGCCTACTCTGTCCTCACGTAGAAGTCTCTTGCCGCATCCTCTCCGGTCGCGAATACTACTTCAAACGAAACCCGGGCGTCTACAGAACTCAGGTAACTTTACCATGGCTCACATTGATTCGTTTACATTTGGTTTCCTTGGGCGTGAGGTGCGCTTCTCGAGACGTTTCTTCTGTACGTTTCTCAACCTATACAGCACATGTTGCTTTGGAAGATTGGAATGAAGAGAATTAAGCAAGAAACAACGTGAGTGATATCAACTGGCATAGCTATCTAAGATTTGGGTTGCTCGGAAGATCCCATTAGAAGTGAAAATTCTCGGTCACGATCCGTATCTTAATTGATGAGTACATTCAATTAAGCCAGAGCATCTTGTGCCCGTCACACTCCACCGACGTTGAGGAGCAGAGCCTCATTAAGCCTCTCCCAAATATTTGCACACGCCGCCTTCATATCCGCAACATCAATCCTTTTTTGGCGGTCAGTGTTGCGCTCCAGGTCCGGATTTTCTCTGCGGAGAGCCCACGGAATTGTGGATGTGGAAGAGGCAGATTCCAGATCAGCGACCTGATGGAAAGTTGTTCCTGCCTTGGTGAGCGGTGCAAAAGACTTGTCGTACCACGCTTTGCGTTTCTTATCGAGGAGGAAGTCTGCGGCGGAGACCTGGATGGTAAACTTGGAATCATGCATCGTAAACTCTGGGGTTGGGCGGCAGGAATGTCCTCCTCCCCTCAAGTTCTCATCGTTGGCGGTGGCGTCATCCTCCAAACAGGAGCAGCCCTTCTGGTCTTGGGATAGCTGCTCGGAGGACCCGGCTGCTCGGATGAGGGTGTCTAAAACAACTCTTTCAAACGTTACCGCATCTGTGAAGTTTTCAAACCCCATGGACTCCCACGTGCCGTAAACGCCTACAATATCGTAAAGCGTGAACTGGTATGGCTCTTGCAGTGAAACTGCGGACCACCGGAGGTGGAGCCCGCAAGCGACGTCGATGTTCGGCGTGGGCACTTGTCGTCTGGGATTGTTATTGGTGCCGGCGGCTGATGAAGGAGCGGTAGGTGGCGATACTGATACTGGCGGCCGGGACGTTATTAGTGTCTGCTGCGACTCGTCGGTGCTTCCATTATAGGCGCAAGCGAACAGGAAGAGTATCACCAGTACCCCCGCAACCAGAGTATACTTCCACCAAATTGGCTCGTTGCCTTCTTCAGAATGTAGTCGGACATCCCCGTCCTCGTCCTCGGCCCGCGGCCGACCATGTCGATGTCGGGGCGGGGCCCTAGGTCCATAGTTCGTCTTTAATCCCAAGTGCTAATGTTAGTAATGTTCTCAGGCTCACTCAATTTAGTTCCAAGGGCACAAGGTGTCCTTCGATCGAAGAAAACAAAACGAGGAAATTACAAAAGACCAAAACATGCAGGATAAGAACTTACAGAGCTTGACGACATGTCAGTGCCACCAGTTCTAGCCTGACGTGGAAAGTTTGGTATAGATGAGCTGTTAAATTGCAGACGCCTACAAGCCTTGCGTTGTTATAAGTGTTCTTCGATGACGCGCGAGGAGCTTAACGAGGTGCTTGGTCCTTGGTGGGAGGATACTTCTCCTTAAATATCCGAGCAGTGGCACAATTTACTCAAAGACATGAAGAAAAAGTCAAAACTCGCTTGGAATTTGTCCAACACAAAGGAGCCGGTGCCAAAGATTTGCTGTCAACATGGAATGTGAGACTGGGACGTGAGAAGATGTTGGGATTGTGCTGGCAAACAAACATCTACGCTCCCTTCAATAATCTCGAGTGGCGTCGGAGAGATGATTGGAAACGGAAATGGGCACTTGGCGAAATGGAGGGAGATCAATTCCAACGCGATTGATGGACATACCTGAAGAGACCTATGTGCCACGGCAAGTTGAGACATACCTGTACAGAGCTGATCTTTCCGAGACATCTTTCCGGCGGTCTAGAGTCTCGAACCTCAACTCAGAGGGTCCCCCTCTAAGATTTGGATTTCCGCTGGGGGTCTGAATGGGCGTTCTCTCACCGCAAATCCAAGTTATTATTGCTATCTCCAGGAAAATCGGATGTTCGCTGGATGGTGTATATGGCACAGTTGATGCATAGTTGTAAAAAGCTTAAAACCCCTCTCTTCCCTCAAATCTCCCCAACAGTCAAAGCGAAGAATCCTGAGTATACAGGTGTCTTTGGTGTCCACATGCCACCCTGAAACTAAGACTATTGCTCACAATTACAATGCCCATTCCGGAGGAGCTGGGGATGGCGGCTCCGATTCAGCCTCACAACACCGACTCAGAAGAGGAACCGAGCCAAACGCAGTCGCGGAAGTAACAAAATGTCCCTACCTCCGGTCCTCCGAATCACGATGGGCAACCATTACCTCGAGACCCGGATCAGCCCCGCAAGCAAACTAGTTGTGACTCCCTTGCAATCCCCTGGATCCGGCAGCATTTGGGCATTCCAACCGCCATCCGTCCCTGGTTCCATTCGGCGTGGTCCAAACTCAACTTCCTCATCATATTCGCGATCCTTGCTATTGTCACCTCTGGATATTTGATTCCTGTTGTTGCAGGGAGTCGGTCGGCTCCTGGCAGCCCTTGGAATGTGAACTTTTCGGAACTGGCCACACCCACACCGAAATGAACAATTTAAACGCTGCCGCGGTGCTGCCGTCCTTGCCCCTCTACAGGACCATCGGGGAGCACCTGTGCCATTGTAGAGGGGGAACGATGGCGGGGACGATCCCCGGAGCCGGTTGCTGCCAAAGCTACCTGGACCCCTTGGACGAACTCGGCAACGATTTCGATGAGTTTCTGGACGAGTTGGGACAGACAAGGGCGAGGCAAATCGCCGAGCTCCGCAGGCTTCGCAGCTCTATCCGGTCAGAGTTAAATGCCCTCACCCTAGCTCTGGGGCGGGAAAGTAACGATACACCTAATCATTGGGTAGTTGCACTTGTCCGCGGGGTTGGGCAGTCTTTCAGGTACCTGCTGTATTGGCTCAGCGTGAAGACGGGGCGGGCAGACGAGATCCAGCTCCGGAGGTTATCAAGGGCTACGCTCGAGAGCTATTGCATCTTGCCCAAGCAATCCAGTCCACGAAGAAAAACGAGACGTATCGAATTTCGGGTTTCCATGAAATCCTTAAAAATAGCACTGCGTCGGTCTCGAGCGATGGGCTCAATTTTCGTATAAGGACTGGGCTCAACGATGTGGAGCGAATTCTGGCAGAGGTCCAACTGGACGACCTGGACGCGGCGAAAAGGATAGCAGGGTGGGTAGTATCCAAGCTAGCGGAGGAGCTGAAAGGGTTCCAAACCAAGCTGGAAAAGGTTATGGAAAGCCTCGACCTGGCAATCAACTATGCGGAAGCGATTGAGGGACGTTCGATTGAAGATCCGATCATCGACTTGAAGAAGTTGGAGAAGTCGGTAACGAGGATTGAAGAAGGGCTTATGGGTTTTCTTGGGCAATATGAACAATAACCGAGTGATAAGGCAAGGCGAGAGTGAAGATGAGATTCAAGGATAAATCAATGGAATTTCTGTAGGTGGCTTTGAATCCAGATATCTAGTTCATTTCAAAGATTGTATTTTTTTCCCCTTCACCTTCTCCATCTTCCCCGTCTTCCTCTTCCAAGAGCTATCCCATCCCTCATTGGGTTCATCCATTGGATTATTAGCCGACACGGCCTTTATTATTCTGTTTTGCCTCGTTAGCGTCGTCGCACATACTTGGGTCCAGGACTTTTGCCTTTACTTATTTGTAGTTTCCGTTTTGTCTATGTTACATAAGAAAGGCAACGCTAGGGCATAAATATTGCACATTGGACGGGCTCCATTCCCAGTTTCTGATCTCTTGCCTGACTTCTTCATTCCCCATCGACGAAGACCAATAGCTACAAAAGACAGAAGATCGTCGACCTCATCGGGCTCGTCAGGCTCCTCTGTCTCTTTGTATACGAAGCCCAACAGTTTCGCCCGACGGTGATGACGATATCATTTCTCCATCCTGGGAAAACATGAGGAAGGTGCCTTCGCTGCTACCTCTGGTGTGTTTGTTATTTGCATGCTCGGCCAGCGGTGTGAGTGGATGGGGTTTGGCTGTTTTCACTAATTTTCAGTTTGGTATGGAATTGGAGAAGTGGGCAAGTACTCATCCGTGTCGCTGATGACCACGTCCAGGAATGCCGTGATTGTATGAACATTTGACTTGTTTGATTCTGCATTCCACATCTCCTTTCTTCGTGCGACCCCTCGGGGTTACCGACGCATCCTGGGATGATTGGACAGGAGAAGCGCTCCTTGCCAAGACAGAACCTGTTGAGCACCCATGCTTAAAGGAGGGAATAGAAATAAATACCAAAGAAAAAAAGAATGAGTCGATGGGCCGGGTAAGGTTTGCTCTCGCAAACGCAAATGTAAATGTCGACGCAAACGAAGATGGGACCAACCTTGCCTGTGTGGAGATGGAATCTTCTTCTTCTTCTCCTTCTCCTGTTCCTGAGCTCGAGTAGGACTTAATTGCTTTGCCCTCATTTTTTTTGCTGCCATTACCGCTTTCACGCTGAGCTTGCTTTAACCAACCCCGGAATCAAATACTGAGCCGCGAGTTCCAAAATCTATCTCGGCCTTGACGGGTCTCGTCAGAACTTCTACGAAATATCAAATCCCTTCCAACTTCAAGTTTCCTCCAATTCACCAGGAATCAGCAAATATGCTCCGAAATCAAAGCCACCCATCCAACATTCGTGTGCCTCTTGGCTTCGGTAGAGAGTGCGAGGAGTTCCCACCCCATGTCGTCGATATCTTTGTCGATAGCAACAACCTCCCCACCACTTCCACGTCCGTCAATCTCGTCTTCAGACACGATCCCGTCACGAGGTCCCTACGCCTCTTCGAGGATACCGCCTCCCCGCAGGACACCTCCGATTCCGATGCACAACGCTGCCCTCGACGTGTAATCACTTTGCCTACGGTTATTTTGCAATCCCCGTCCTCTGAGGTTGCTTCATGGACCCCTCTCCAAAACATCCTGGACTGGGTGGTCTATCTTGTTGGAGCCGCGTTGGCTGAGCTTTTCTTAGCTGGCAACTATCTCTTCACTCTCGGGAGCTCTGGCGCACGTCGCGGCTTTGCTGTCCTCGCGGATTTCTTTACCGCCTTTTGTGCAGGCGCTATCTCCACCCTAACCCTCCTCCTTAGTTCCATTACTTCCACTTTGGAAAGGGTGGGGGGATTTCGCCTGTGGCTCTACCAGCGCGCCCAGCTTTTGCCGAGATCGTATTTGATCGTATTCCTTCTGGTTACTGTTACAAGTGTCTTACCGGTCCTCGCTTGGGTTTGGCTTTGGCCGCCTCCAATGCTACCATCATCCGGTGCTCCTCCGCATCACCCTGATGACCAGACACCACCAACGTCCCCTACCTCAAACACCTCAGTCCTATCTGTGTGGCAGCCCCCGGTAGGGGGTTGGGCTCTCGGTAACGAGATTGCTGCGCTCGCCGATGAGTACTCCAGGATCATGTTTGACTCGCAAAGTGCTCACTACGATATCAATCTCCGGCGTATAACCGATATCTCGCATAACAAGACCGGCAGACCCATCTGTAACACGCCTATGCCCTACGCGGGCATGCGCGGAGACAGTATCTTCGGTGGCATCTTTACATACGACGGCATCTTTAGCTACGACGGCGATGCTATGGCTGCCATATTTGAGGATGCTAGGATGTGGGCGATAAGAAACTGTAATTCGCCCATTTCCGGGCACAGGCGCCGGCCGAAATGGGATGAGCTAGAGGATCGGCTGTTCGAAGTCTGCTATCTTGGAACGAAACCACCTCGTTACACTCAAACATGGTCCGAGTGTGATGATTTAAAGTGGAGATTATTCCACGCCGGGAGCCAGCACTGGGGGCTTTCACTTTTTCTCACCTCTGGACATTTCTGGCGGCCCCTGTCAGAGCATCTACGAATTCTCGCGCAGCGGATTTGGGAGCTGCCACCGAATGCAACAGTGGAACAGGTGACTCGTATTTTCGACAGTCCGAGTACCTGGCGGTTACATCGGTCGGCGATGAGGGACATCAATGTGGGTGTCTCTACCATTGCGGAAGTAGAAAGCAAGATACGAGAGGCCGCCGCCCTCTTCGAAAAGGGCATAGCACCAAAAGCCGAGTCCGCCCTTCGGGCCTACGAACACCTTCAGACTTACAGGCCTCGCTATCTATGGAAAAATAGGATGAGTGACGAAGACGAAGGCTTCAAAGGCTTTGCTTCCGACGAAGTTTGGGTGGAGCGCTGGTTCGAGGATAGACTCGACGGGCTCTTTAACAAAGCGTGTGCTTGCCTTTACACGGTACCGCGAGAGCTCTGGGTGATGAGCGAGGAAATGAGGAAGAGCCTCGAACACATTCGTCCGGCGGTTACCGCGTTGGATGACTTTCTTCCTCATGTTATTTCGCGCCTGAGGCATATTTCGGAGCAACCTCCCGGTCTCCAGGTGCTGCAGAGCCCACAAGAAATGGCCTTAGCCCTGATGGCCGCGGCGAAAAGAGTCTATGAGAGGGCGTCTGTGTGCTACTACGAAGTTGAAGATCCTCCGCCGGTATCGAAACTCCGGTGTCCCAAGATTGATGCGGGAGAGTTTCATTTGGGTAGCGAGACGAATAAGCGCGGTTTCGTCGGCTGGTTCAGAGACATATTTACCATTTTCTAGAGATGTCGAGGTGGTGTTTGCCAGTCAATGGTGGTCTTCTTGTCTGGCAACTATTCGAAAGGGGCCGACTACATCAGGTGCCCCCGCCGTCCCAATGTTTGACGGATAATAGTGTGGCACACAGGGCGCTGCACATTTGACCAAGTCGCCGAGACGCTCTGAGGTGGGTGGCAGGGAAGAGCGGCGGCTGCGGCGGTTCGTTTTACAGTACGAAGAGATGAGGTGATGGGGAGAGGGGGAGAGCCCGTCGTTCGCAGAGATGGAGGGCATAGCCCCGGGGGGGGGGGGGGGGGGGCAAAGAGCTTAGAGGACTAGGGCTATTACCTTCCGAATTTGATACCGAGTGACTTCAGTTGTGTTCCGTCTTTCCTTCGCTCCGTGTTAAGTAGAGTTCCAGTCGACCGTGAAACAGGAAAGGATTCGGCTAGACCGCTTGTTCTTGAGAACTTCGTGCCCTCAAAAGGAACAAGGTCACCGCTTGAGCAAATAGTTGTTTCGGCAGATTGCCCTTGTCCTTGTCTTGCCCACGCCGATAGTCGTAGAGTGTCGATATCATCATCTCTGTTGAGGACATTGCAGGTACGAAGTGCCGAGAAACACATTCGCGGAAATCTACTCGCCGCTGACAACCGATCGCGTAGGGTTGGTGTTGCCAAGTCTAAATGTTGCGGCTTTCCCAGCATGGGGTATCTGCCTGCAGTGATGGCTAGCACCTGCCACAGAGCTCATGGACAAGTAGCTGCATGAAGTCACTACGAGCCTCGAGGGCACAAAGAAAGGGGGTAAGAATAAATGTTAAAATCTGGTGTGGCTGAGTTTGTCCGAAGAACAATCGAGTTGATGCCGGTCTCGATGGCGCTGGAACTCTATGTCTACTATCAAGACATCCGTGGAGTCGAGGCGTCTCATTCGAGATACCTCCCGCATTGTGGAATTCGGTTGGATCGAGTGAGTTCACGGCTCGCATGCCTGTCGTTTGGCGTGCCATGGATCACTCGTGGATTTGAGATGGTTGATTACAGCTAGCGAGAGGTACTTCTGTGCTCCTCCATAGATAAATGAAGATAATAGAAAACATTGAATTAGATTCTCGCCGAAACCCTTTGGCTCGAAGAAGCAAAAGGCATTTGCCTATTTATGCCTTCTTAAATCCACTTTACTCCCCGCCATCTTGGTCACAGACAACCCCGAGCAGCCGACTCACGAGTCACGACTCTTCAACGCTCTTCAGCTCTCCGATAGCTTATTCGAATCCAAGCCGGAAAGTATGTGTATGAACAACGACGACAAGGTAAGGAAGACGCCAACTGTCGCATTAGGGGGGCTCGGTTGATCCAAAATCACTAACTTCCCCTTCTCTGTGTTCTGAAGACAGTCGAGGGACAATTTGTCTTGGATATCGACCGCAATAATAGTCAGATCAAATGGTGCCACGACGCCAATTCCAAGATGTATCAATTCTTGGCAGGGCACCAGCTCTCTCTCGCCCAAGTCAAGAGACTAGAGAAGGAAGCCGAGTTTCTCACCTTGTGCAGGAACTTGAACTGCAACTTTCCCAGAGATGCATCGTTCAACCGCGTCGTCCATAAGAAGATCATCTCGTCTTTAAAATACAAAATCATGAATCTCACCACAAAAGGAATCATCTACAGGTGGATATCACCTGGAGGTCGTGAGTACGTTTTCTGGCCGCCCTCTACCTCCGCGTGGACCAATGATGGATGTGATGGTGACGTCGGTTCCGACCATATTGACAGTGAAAGTTTGAACGCCTTCACTGCAAGGTGCAAAGCTCAGGAGGTACGTACACTGGGGAGCATTTGCCGTCCGTGGGAGGGAAGTCGCAAAAGTTAGAATGTCTCTTATTCCCGTTACTTTCACTATTCTGGTTCTCTGATACATCAACCTCATAAAGGGTATCGACGACCCGCGGCAACTAAGACGGGCAAGCCCCGGATTGAGGGCAGAACCCCACCAACCCCCCGCAGTAGTTGCAAGACCCCGTCCCAACAATGCCAGCCTGGCGATTTTCACTATTCTTGTGGTGATCATTGCGGCGCTCATAGGGGAAGAGCACGTTCAGACGGGGCTTAGACAGGTTTTAAGCTCTTTGCAGTGTGCCTCGAGACCCATTTCTCACTTGATCATCAAGGGGTTCTTGATAATGGTGCGAAGGCAACGGGGATAGGGCTGGGGCGGAAATGACTCCTCTTTCTGCGAGATCTGTTGTTTTGTTATATTTTCAAGACGAGATAACTTTTATGTACAACGCGGTTGAACCCTGCATCTTCCAAGTTTTCAATTTCAAAACCGTTCAAATATCTTTCGGCCAATTGAATCACAGTTGTGTTTGACATATTCTTGCTTTGAGGAACTCCTCTAGTTCATGTAGCTGTAGCAATAGATTCGCAGTTTACATTTTGGAGTGATCGACTGCGACTTGCTCTTTCAACCAACTCCTGAGGATCGAAATGTCTTGGATCAATATTTGACGACGCGGACGGTAATGGCACTGGCACTCATCCCCTGAGGCACATGCGTGCAAAGATGGCAGCTTTGTTGGCAAAACACTTATGATTCCCCAATTAGGTGAATTAACATAAGGAGGTCACTGGCAACCGAGCTCGGCCTAGCAGACGGGAAACGCCGTCTCGTCTTCTTCATTTAATACCAATGATGGCAACACATACTGCATAATACACCCTGGAATGGACGTAATATACGAAGATTTCAGCCTCTAAGTAGCAATCACGAGAAGTTATGGGCAGCGAGGGAAAAAAAAAAAAAATCTCTGGTCAGAAACATCGCTAAGTATAGGGAGGTGATGTTGCGGGCCCCTGGTCGCAGGGAAGGAGGTCAGAGGATTTCCGTCTTCTCCGCACTGATTTCAAGATCTACGAGGCCATCATAAATCATCATCGTCATTAGGCTGGGGCCTGAGACATTGGTTTGAACAGCCGAGCTTCCACGAACTTCGATGCTGCAAGTACATTTGCCTGTAGTGTTGCCCCAAGGTCCTAGATCAGAATTGATGCTTTCGTAACAGCTATCAGAACCGGAGACCCAAGGCAGTCCAGTATTTGCAATAATATAGAAGAAACTCGACTCTCCCGGAAGTCCACAGGTTAGTTGCTAGCTCCCCTGCATCTGGCTCTAGACTTCCTTCCAAAAATGTCCGGCGTGCTATCGCCATCCCCTCGCTTCCCAAAACCGCTTTCAGTAGAACCCATTGATTTATTTCATCGCAACTGTGACAATGAAGTACGTTTCAGATTCGCACGAAGCCTAGTCTCTTCTATTCTTCTGTTCTTCTGTTCTTCTATTCTTCTATTCTTCTATTATGAAATTCTACATATATGTCAGAACAGAGCATTCTGGGGTACGAGCCATTGATCAGCGACATGAGGAAGGGTATGGAACAGCGGGGACTACTCATACTCGGACAAGGAGAAATTGCTAGTTCTCAGTCTTGGTGGTTTGGGGGATATTTCCCATTTTCCATCCACGTTAGTCCCTTAATTCTAATGCGCGCTTCTCGCAGAGTTCGCGCAATGCCCGCTCGAGGAGAAAGGAGTGTCTGATCGGGAACTTTGCCAAGGAGTTGTGTGCCTAGATAGGCCATATCCCTCAAAGTCTCACTCTGGGCAGTATTAGAGGCTCCAGCTCCAGGTACACCAAAGATAAATCCCGCTTAATTGTGGCAAACTAGCAACTTCCGAAGAAAACCAGACCCGTGGCTTTCGAGATGCCGGAAGACGCACTCAGAATTGAGGCGGATTGGAGCCTGTGGTTGGCAATAATAGTCGTCAGAGGTGAATATTCACCACTTACTGCGGGTCCGTATTACTCAAGGAAGCAGAATGCAGGTTTTGTGCAACCTTGCGGGAGCCATTGGCAGTCTGTCTCCGAGTCTCTCTGAGTCTCTGACGATTGTGACGAGCCGTCAAGTCCTTCGACACTGGTGCCGAAATTACCAGGTACCAGAGCATTGGGGTAAGCCAAGTACAACAGCGAATGTACTTTTGTGTCGTATAATCAAACGGGAGAGCGTGAAAGTGGTCGTGGAAAGCAAACGACTTCCGTTTGTCCACAATCTCCCTTTTTCTTTTTTCCTTCTTTGTTTTGCGCTTTCCTTCCTTTGATTAGCATTGCAGAGGAGATCGATTGAGTCATCCCAAGCCATCGCCGACTCCCAGCATCCCATCAGGCCTGCTCAAGGTCTTATTATTTGTCCGCAATGGAGACACAATCACCAACATCACTACCGAGGCCCTGCCCTCGAACATCGTCGTCCACCGCTATTGTTTCCTCTCATACAACCACCGTTCTTACAGCCGCCAGTGGCTCCGCGTCCGTTGAGGCTGAACAAGAGCGAGTGACGAGGATCGACGTTGAATCCCTGTTTCTACGCAGTGTACAATTCCAAAGGCTTAATCAGTTCAGGGACCATCTACGTCTCTGCGAAACAGACGAGGAGAGACGCAGTTTATGCGTTCGGATATGGGACGAGTTACTCAATCAGCACACTTGTATCGAGCTCGAGTTCGCGGCTTATGAAGGAGTCATAAATGACGAATACGCAGCCCAGTACGAAGTTTGGAAGAAAACCCCGAGCCGCCCTCCACACAGCGACGATGACGATCTCCGAAAATGGGAAACTTTTACCACCACTGCCTCTAGTGGATCGAAAATCAGGGAACGCTGCAGCACCTCCCTGAGGCGTGTCGCCGCTTGCTGGGGCTGCGACTTCGTCCAGCACTACGAGCCTTACAACAAGGGACCCAGGTACTGTGATGTCTTTCGTGCTGCGGTGATAAGGGTCCGCGATGTCCACGAAGGCATTATCAAATTGAATCGATTGATGCTTCGACGCCACCAGACCGTTGGCCGCCGTTATTTCAAAGACTCCTCGAACCCAATAACCCAGCGCGACCTCATCCATCTCCAAACCTGGGAGCGAAAGGAGCCCTATACGGCAGAGGATGCGGGTCCTGCACTCCCATATGAGCCCTTGGGGGCTGAGGATTTGGGACCTGGGTTTGGATTTGACAAGTTCGGTTTGCTCGTGTTTGGCAAATTGCTGAGTCTTCTACCCTAAGGGCTCCCATCTCCCCATGCTGTAACGAGCACTCGCGCATTCGAAAACCGTCAAGGCGGGAAAGAAAGTCTGCTCCGAATGACGAGATCGGCAGGGCCCGAAACGACCATGTGGTTTTTCTGGGAGAAAGCGGAATTGGGGAGGGGAGGGAGCGGCAGCCAGAGTCTACTGCTCCTATAATAGCGGAGGCAGGCCATGCCGGAGGTGCCACCGATGGCGATGGCGATGGCGATAGCAGCGGCCCTCCGAGTCAATTCTCATCTGCTTCGTCCCATAGACAATTGCGTGTACGCTCACAAAAACAACAGACAAACTTCCGAGAAAATACGCGTGTGGGAAGAAAAAGATACCGCACAGGCCCAAGCCGACAGCACCGGCCTGGGCTCGGATCTCCCAATTCTTCTGAGATACCGCAGCAGCAGGGCTGCCAAGGTTGCGGCAATCCCCGGGATCTGTTCTCCATCCTAGAGAACCCATTCGGATCTGCACTCTCCCAGCCTCTCCGAGACTTGTACCCTGGCCCTTTAGATCAACTTTACTCACAACTTTGCGAGCCGCATTTGCAGATCTTCACTAAGCTGTTATATGCTCCAAAGAAACAAAACAACGCACATCCCATTCCTTCTCTTCCTGCCCGAGAGTCTCCTACAATTGTCCTCCAACGCCGCCAGCGGGCTGACTCGGTTCCTGAAACGAGCAGCCAAACAATAATCGCGCCTAAAAGACGGCACCTTGAGGAGGTAGACCGAGGTCTGCACGATCGGAAAGGCGACCGGGTTTTCTTAGAGCAAGTACGATCTGAGCTTGGGAGGCAGTCCGTGTCGAGGGTCGGAGAGCCAAAGACTTATGGACAGTTGGCAGGGAACCTCATGTACAATATTCTGCAGAGAGTCTCCCAGCCCAACACAGATGAAAGTCAAGGCTCACTCGAGGCATACTTCTTAACCGCAGATGACGCGGCAAAGAAAGTCGAATCGGAGACCCCGGAAATCCCAATCTTTACTGCTGACAGCCAGACCTTCCCGTGGTCCAAGAGTTGTCGTCCAACTGCCGAACTCCTTGAGTACATGGGAAATATCGACAGGTCTATCCCCGTGCAAATACCGTCTCGCAAACTCACTAAATCATCGGCGGTAGACAAGCAACTGAGCGAGGTTCGGGGTCGGTTTCTCGATAAGAGGGATCCGAATGACAGCCCAGACGATGATCCCTGGAACCTCCTAGAACTCCACAACCCACTGCCACCAGTGACTTTTCCGCGCTTCCTGTCGAGCAAGAACTGCCAGCTTCTTTCCCGGTTGCGCGATGCGGCCGTCTTAGGAGAGAGAGCAAATAGGGCAACAGCGACGCCGGGGCAGTGGGCAAAGTGGAGGGAGGTTGAAAGTTGGGTTCTCATGTCAGAAGGAGGACATCACACCTGTCCGCATACTGACAGCCATGTCTACTCGACATGGATCACAATGCAGGAATCCCGCATCGGCTTTGCGTGGATGTCACTTCCAACCCCAGAAGATCGCGCGGCGTGGATGGCGAGGCCTCAGGCTTATGTAGGAGGCCAATGGAGATATGTTGTGCTGAAGCCGGGCCAGACCGTATTCTTCGCTTCAGGGACCATCTACGCTGTGTTTCGTTTGGGCGGACAATCGAATCAGACGCTGGCGATTGGTGGTCATGTTCTCCAATGGTCCGGCAATGGACTGTGGCTCCAGGTCCTGATTGATCAAGTTAACCACCCAAATATCACAAACGAGGATCTAGATGGGGCGTTCAATTACGTGGATGCGGTTAAGAAACTTGTAGAGGCGAGAGTGAAGACGCACGGAAGCAGCGAGATGTCTGAAAGATTCCTGGATCTTACCAAGCAAATCCCGCCTCCGAGAGGGAGAGGACGGCAATCTGGGCGACACCGATAGGGCGTGTATACTATAGAGGGGAAGGAACGCGAGGAAGTGGGAACTATGATAGTTGTCAATTCATCTCTGTAATTCTTTTGCACTACTTGGCCAGTTATGAGCCTATGAATAACCACACCGCGGACATCCGCCGAATCGGTCCGTGTTTCAGGAATTAGGATTCATAAATTCTATCAAGTAGGCTCTGAGGACTTTCCATTTCGGCGGGAACGTTGTCGATCCACGAGTTGATGTCCCGAGCGAGGAACTCACTGTCGCAATTCTGCACGCCGAGGAGCTGCTGCAACTTGCTGAGCTCATCCAGCGTCGGGACAAGAACGAGACCGATGACGTAGGGAAGTTCGAATATAGGACCCAAGATAGTCAGCGACGAGTATTCAACGGTTGGTTGGACTTGCGGATATGACCGGGCGTAGGTGGTGCAGAGAGGATTCTGGGGCAGACCCAGTTGATGATCTGAACGCCATGAGATACATGACAGAGAGAGTTGGACACGATGTTATTCATCAGCTATCGACTTTCGACAACGAGGAAGCCCGCTCGTCTCTTCAACACGTCCTTGAGAATGCAAAGACGGATACGCAAGTGATTATTGCCAATCTTTCCGAATACAAGTTCGATCGCGGAATGATCGCAGCCTTGGAGCGACTGGAATACTAGACAGTGGAGATCGAGAAAAACTCATGGGGACCATTAGCCAGTCGGTGAGAAAGGAGTGACGGGTTGCTGCAAACAAAGGGAGCCAGAGCAAACGAGGAAGGAATGAAAACAAAATATGCGTCGTTATGCACACATCAACTCTGTGAGCTGATTGAAGCGGCTTCAGATCCACGCCGCATCTAGATAGTTGACAATTGGCATCTCTATATATTTTCTCATTCAGAGTGTTACGAAGGATTGGATACGGTACCGTCCGTGATCGTTGTTCAAGTGCCAGTCTCCAACGGCACCAACCGATATGCCGTCAACATTAAAGTTGGCCGCGACACCTGGCTGCATGAGGCCCGGCGACACCGCCGGAAACTGCAAAAATCCAAATCCGACAAACTGCGCATCAGGGTTTGGAGTGGAAGGTTGTCCAAATGGAAGGGCCAATCCTAGCACTGAGATGATGGTCGCAGTGGCGGCCGCAGTGATGACGATCGAGTTCCCCAAACAAGCCTCGCTTCGCTTTTTGAGGCCCCAGTTCTATCAGAAGACGGCACGGCCGAGGGCCCTGAGAACAGATACCCCCCAGGCCCGCAACTGGGCCGCGGCGATGCATATTAGGGATATCTTACCAAGGTCGCAGCCACAGGGACTACCAGGGCCGCTGTCCAGTTCAATAAGCAAATTCTCGAAATAGCGGGTAACATGTTGTTAGATTTAGCCCACTACGCCAAAAATGAGCGACATGCCACTCTACAGTGGATGTCCGAAATTGGAGCTAAATTTGTTGTTTCTTTCTTCCACCCCTGCACGCTGATGTCGTTCTAGAATAGCGTCGCTACAAACCGGATGGTCCGAAAAGAGTCCCGATCAATCAACACAATTCTCTATGATATTATCGCTCAAGTCTCTTGTGTGGGTGGAGAGAACGTCTACGTAGTCTACCATGGAGAATACAGCTCTTGAAACCGAGCTTCTGGCCAAGACTAGGTGTTTTTGAACACAAACTAACCTCCAGTGAGGAGAATCCTAACCTCTCGATGAAATTAAGTGAGGGGGGAAGACATATTGCTTAAACGACAGGTGCCTAATTCGGGCTGATGTGGCTGAGCCACCTTGTTCTTCCAAGCCATGGTCACATTTCAACGTGATGTGATTTGGTGGCGCCCAGCCAGGATTTCGCCCCAAAATGCTGGGAAAATAAGGAGGGACTGAAGAGATGCAGATGGAGGCAGCCGGGGCTTCTCCTCACCCTTTTATCTTCGGCAAATGACGCAGCGTCCATAGCTCCGAAGCTTTGAAGGTCTCGAGCACGAAAAAAAGATGGCGGAAGCAGTCGCGGCGCTTAGTTTGGCGGCGAATATCCTTCAAGTCGCAGATTTTGGCAAAAGATTTGTTGGTGCCGCATGGAAGATTTGGAAATCGGGCTCCGACGGCGTTGGGGGGGTTTCTTCTCTGCAAAACCTCGCCCAGAACCTCTCCCAGGCCGCGCAGGAGCTTCGAGTTGAAGCGCCGCCTCAAACCGGTCAGTTCTCCAGTGCGCGAGGAATTTTTGACCTGGCTGGCGAATGTAGTAGCGTTGCACAGGAGATGCTGGCGTCTCTTGAGAAGATTAAGACACCAACATCCCAGAAGAAGCGAGATGCTGCCATCGCCGCCTTCAAGCTCACATGGAAGAGTGGGAATATCAAGGCGCTCGAGGAGAAGTTGGGACGTGTTCAGGATCAGCTAACGCTCAACTTGGCTATATCATTGAGGTAGGGAACACACAAGACTTGACCGCTCGCATTGCTCGGTAATACAGGAAATATTTCTGACAAGAGTTTCTAGAGAATGCGTTATGCAAAGTTTGTCTACACAGGAAGATATTTTGAAGGAACTTCGAGCCAAGAAACTTTCCGAGGACATAGAGATTCAGCAGGGAGCATTTGGACGCAGCGTGCTCAATTGGATGGCCTATCGAGAGGGCGATAACCCTTCTGAGTCGCAGGACCGCCTGATAAACCTGCGCCTCGGACTCCTGGCACAAATCCAGAAAAGTTCTAAAGATTTCGATGCCACAGACGACTCAATATTCCATTTCACCCAGTCGTATAAGCAGGAAAAGCAAAATTCTATCCTATCAATCCTTCAGTTCGACGGCATGGACACCCGCGCGGAGATGATTGCGGATGCCCACGAGAATACTTTCAGTTGGATATTCAGCAGCGAGAATGCGCCGAATGGACCGGGTGACAATTTCCGAACCTGGCTCGAGTCTGACCAGCAGTTATATTGGATCACGGGCAAAGCCGGGTCGGGGAAATCAACCCTTATGAAATATGTCTGCGGGCCTGACAGCAACCCATCGCGGAGCAATACAGGCGGCGGCATGCAGGATTCCAGGTGCATGAGATACTTACAGCAATGGTCTGGGGAGCAGAAAATGGTTGTGGCATCGTTCTATTTTTGGGCCGCCGGGTCCAAGTTGCAAACCTCCAAGGAGGGGCTCTACCGCACCCTCCTCCATCGAATCTTCAGTCGCTGTCCCGAAGCCATACCGTACACGTTCCCTGACCGCTGGGTATCGCTGTGCTTCCTAGATGTAGCCGTGAAGCTCAGCGAAGATGAACTACGCAACGCCCTGTTTCGACTTTTACAGATCCTCAGCCCAGAAACCAAAATTTGCCTCTTCATCGATGGGCTAGACGAGTTTGAAGGGGACCCGAGTGACTTATTAGATGTGATAAAGAGGATCATCGATAACACTTCAGTCAAGGTGTGCTGTGCGAGTCGCCCCTGGCTTGTTTTTGAGGACACCTTCAAGACCCGTCCAAGCTTGTTGATGGAAGTACTTACGTTCGATGATATCAAGTCCTTTGTGGAGTCGCGTTTCACAGACGAACCTAACTTTAACCATTTGGCTCTACGGGAACCTTCCTTTGCTGCTAGTCTTATCCAAAACATTGTTCGAAAGGCATCCGGAGTGTTCCTTTGGGTTAAACTCGTCGTCATATCCCTCTTGGACGGGATGAAGCACGGGGATAGAGTTTCTGACTTACAGCGGCGCCTGGATAGTTTGCCTCCAGATCTGGAGGATTTATACGATAGGATCCTAGACAACCTGGACCCGTTTTATCTGGAACATGCGGCCCAATATTTTAGCCTTCTATCCGTATCGCCGACACCGCTTTCCTTCATGATGTTCTCACTCGCCGACGAAGAAGATGAGGACTATCCACTACGCCTGGAACTCGGGAGGGTATGGTCTCCGGTGGACTTCGAGATGAGGAAGGACACAGTACAAAGGAGACTTAATAGCCGCACCAAGGGCCTTCTTGAGATCAGCGGTGGATTTGACTCCGGCTCATCCTCCAATATGTCGACTACTAGGCCAATCGTGCAGTATTTGCACAAAACCGTGAAAGATTATATCGAGTCTCCCAGGATGAAGCAGCAAATCTCGAGTTTTCTGAAAGCCTCGTTCGATCCACATATCAAATTGTGCGCGGCAAATCTAGCCATTTTTAAGATCGAGGCGACTTGCCTTAATCGATCCGAGAAATCGGGTATGATGTGTTTCTCGGAGCGAATAGTGCAGTGCATGAAGCACGCAGCTTGTGTCGCTCCCGAGAATACATCTCTAATGATGCGATATCTCGATGCTCTCCATAAGGCTATACTTGACTCCAAGTACCTTGATTGGCTAGACATTCCCCTCTCTCAAATTGTCTCTGCCCTCGAAGGCCCCCGGAAGTGGACCTACGAGGCCCATATTGAGGTGTTCGGGGATACGTTTTTGTCTTTGGCCGTCAAATGTGGTGTAGTGGAGTACATAAAGGGGAGAGCTCTGCCAGGCGCCATTCCACCAGTCTCGGACATGCCTCGTATTGAAATAGCCCGCAATTGGCGGGAAAAGCGGCGCCTCGAAGACGGTACGTACGATATAGTGGGCCTTAAAAGTAGTATATGGCGGCGGTTCCTAGGGCCTCTGGGAGCCAGGTCGGTGCCCTGGATGCTCAAAAAGATGCAGGCTACCACTCCCTGGTGCCTTCTCTGGGACGCAGCCACCTCGAGCCATCCCAATCCGGCTATGGTGTCAACCATCCTTGGGATGGGCGCTGATCCAAATGCATTAGTCCCGTCGATAAGCCTTCTCGAAGAATCCATGATATTAAATAGCGTCTGGATTGAAACACTATCTATACTCATTGCTGGGTTTCTTCTTCAGTGCTGGCAAGTAGAAGAAAAGGCTGCTTGGCTGGCCATCAACCGGATGATGATAGCACATGGAGCTCTCATAGACAAACCCACTATCCGGAACGCCGTGTTCCGGGCTATGGGAAGGATTGAGTTTTGGACGTCGGATGACACGTCGGACGACGATATCAGGGTATTCGATCAAGGTACCGCAATGATCTTGAGAGAATTTAAGCGTTGCAAACTAGCGAGAGATATAGACTTCCTCGCTGTTGAGGAAAAATTCTCTGGCATGGTCGCTGCGATACCACACAGCCAAAGTCAAGTGACATTGCGACCTCCAGAGATTTCCCAGATAGAAGGACACGAGTCCGAATTGTCAGGAGTGATGATACTGGAGCTGGACGGCATTGAAATCACTCGTATTCCAGAGCCTCTCACTTGAAAATAAGCCAGTCCTCCTGTTGTATGGGAATAAGCAACCTTGAGTTCTATCAGGTTTTTGTGCCTTCTTACCCCTGCGGGGAGCGTTAACTATTACACATAACCCCACAACTAACATTTTCATCGATGTGGACAGTCGTCTTCCTACATCTCTATGGTCTTCCAGGTAGCATCGTTACGATAACATAAGTAGTTGAGGGCATTGTGAACATCGCATGCCACTGAGTTTGAAGAAAGTCTTCTCCGAATCCCCCCAAGAGCTTGGCTCAGCGCAAGAGAGAGAGAGACAGAGAAGGGGGGGGGGCCTAGTTTAAACTAATCCTCGACGACATAGGCTGCATCACCAGTAAGACTGAGTCCTAGCAAAGGGGGAGAAAAAGAAAGAAAGAAAAAGAGAAAAAAAGGGAACAAGGGGAGAAAAAGATGAGTTCTCCCAAAAGTCCATCTAATCACCCAATGATATTGCGGTAAAAGTAACATTGGCTGGTTGCTTCGGTTCACCCGTCCCAAGAAGCGCAGCCAGGAAGACTACAAGGCATATGATGCCTATTCTTGCGAACATGGCGAGCTCTGCCTGGGATATGTGCTCATGTGCTCTGAAAAGAAGAAAGCCGCGGCGAAGCACATGACGTATGTCACTGATGTGTGTATACAATGTAGGGAGGGCTGCAGGAGACCGCAGGGAAGGTTATGGTTTGGGCGCAGACGAGTGGTTCAGCTGCAGCTGTCAGTCCGGGGCGGGAACTGCTTATATGGGGCGGGATGTGCTTAGAAACATCAAATTTGGCGCCCCAGTCGCCACTCGCCAGAGCCTGGAGCTCTTCTTTTGGTCGACCGGATTACACCGGGGGCACCCGATTCCGTTGCAGCAAAAGGGCTCAGGTGGTGGTGGCTGTGCCCCCGCGCGATTGTATGTCACTGTCCGTGGTGGTGTGGGACGCTGGGATGCGGTTCGACAGCAATGCACTTGGGGAGCAAATTATATGTTCCTTCGAATGTCTTGGAGCCTCACTCGAGGACACTGAAGTGAGGCTGTCCTGATACGGTCATCCCATCCCCTCAATGGCGAAGTACAAGTACAGGTTGCACGCCTCGATTGGAATTACTCGTCGCCGGTCGACATCAAATCCTCAACACTTCAATGTTTCTTTCCCGGTTCCCACTCCCGAGCCCTCAGTTATAAGTTAGCTAATGCGCGCGAATGTCCGCTTTCAATCGGCAGTCGGTTATTACACATGGAAGTCGATAGCGATAATCCACAACAGGTTGTGCAGAGCCTGCTATCAGCCATTTTGAAGGACAATCCTCGCCTGGAGCAGAGAATAAGTAACCTAGCCACAGCTCGCTTCCTAGATGCGGCTCAAGAACGCTACACGCTCAAGGAGGAATTTAGAAAGTCGGCGGAGAGAGTAGTGACGACCCCACAGCGTGACGACCTCTGCCTTTCGATATCCGAGCTCGCCGAATTTAATTACCAAGATACCGGACCACCTCTTGCGGAGTTTATCTCGAAACTGGTTCTAAGACATGCGATGGAGACCCCATGGGTCTTTGAGGCCGAGACGATGCGCAACCTTCGGCGCTGGCAGTTAGAAGATAGCCAACACCCTCCGCTTATTCTCTCCGATGCCGAAAAGGAACGGTCTTTCAGACTTCCTCTCGGGGGTGTTCCCACCGTGGGGGACGAATATCCAATACTAGTACCATTGCCTCATCCATCCGAACAGCCCCAAGAGTTTGACTCGGCGCATAATTCTTGCGGGGAACTTGGTCTTGAGAACGACCTCCCGTTCCAGTTGGATTGCCTCCTAGGCATTTCAGGAACTAACCACTTGCAGCCGGATGCCTTAGTCAACTGTCCTAGCCCTTTTGCCTACGAGACAGTTCTCCGAGAATTCCGGTCTCACATTAGTTTCGAGAGGAGAGTAGAACCTGGCGCTGGCAAAGAGAGACGCAAAATTCGGGCCTTTATATCCAATAATCCAGACCGTTTGAATCACGATGAGGCATTTTCTCATATCACCAGAGTGATGGGTAGATTGGAGTATGCCATTGACCTTTGCTACAAGAGTGGTATTTGTCTATTTGGTATCCCCTTCTTCACCCGACTTTCGTTGGGACCGACCAGTGGCAGTGACCAGCTCTTGTCCCTCACTCTTGTTCCAATATCCACTGTGAGGGAGTTCTTTGCGAGCTTTAGGTCTCTTCAAGAATACCACGAGCCACAGTCGCAGGTGGCGGCGTCTGCGCAAAAAGCAGTGCCATCAAGATCCGGAATCATAAAATCCTCCATTGTCGCGCTTGTAGCAAATAGAGCTTTGGCGTGGCGAGGTCAAGGCCAATGTCCTACTTTCAAAACTATTGGCGAGAAGTGGGAAATTTTTGCAGTCCTCGACTTTTGTGAACGTATGTGAAATGACTTGACAATTCACTCTAGCCGCCCCAGCCCGGACTGGGGAATGCCTCCGCCACCATCCGTCCTCCGTGATGGATAACGCTGAGAAGCGAGGAATGCATGAGACTAGAAGATCCGGGGCCGTTCCCCAGAAGAAATTTGGGGATGCAGATAATGTGGGTAGTCTCATGTGCTGTGATTAACTTTACGCAGTATCCCCCATGTTGCCATGGAGCAAGGAGTGATCGTGTCAGATGTCGGATGTCAGATGTCAAATGTCAGATGCCAGGTGCCAGGCGCCAGGCGTCTCCATCGCCTTCTTGTTTCAGCCGCCCGAACGGGGCCGGGCCTACCTTCCGCATTCGCGATGATCTTGACCAAGTCGGCAATTCCTGTTTCCAGCGCTGTTTCTTAAATATGAACACAATTTCTCAAAGCTCTAGTCTTTTCAACTTTTCAGGTTCCCCTCGAGCTAGGATTCAACACACATCTCCTCCATCATCCTCTCCCGACATTCTCTTCGAGCTTCGGCTCCCCCGCAATCCAACACCCACAATAATCTTCCAAGATAAGATGGCCTCGAAAATCCCCACACTAGAACTCGATTTCCATGGGCTTGAATGGGTCGAGGAGACCTTTGGAACCGAACCGCGATGGACCGTCGAGCCCAAACTCGAGGCCATCAAGCAAACTCTTCAATCGCTCCACCCGGCCAGCGTTGTCAACGTGACCTTCCTTGCACAGGGTGCATTCAACAAACTCTACGACGTGAAAATCGACGACCGATCCCTGGTAATCCGGGTCTCATTGCCCGTAGACCCTCATCACAAGACGCTTAGCGAAGTGGCAACGATCGCCTGGGTAGGCAGGACAATGGATCTTCCGGTGCCCCAAATCATCAACCACAGCGCCACACCTGAGAATCCCGTTCAATTCGAGTGGATCCTTATGACCAAGATGCCTGGGAAGCCTTTGGCGGATCGGTGGAGGTCCCTAGACTTCGATGCGAAAGCAGACTTGGTCCGCAAAATCGCAACGCACTCGGCGTGCCTTTTCCACAGTCAGTTTCACAGAATTGGAAACATCTACCCAGAAACAACAATGCACGGAGCTACGGAGGCAAATGCACCCGTGTCGGCCGAGAAATTCACTACACCCGAGGTCGGGAGGATCGTGTCGATGGATTTCTTCTGGGGGAACCATATTCTCCAGGATGTCGATCGCGGTCCGTTCCTGTCGAGCAAGGACTGGATCTGTTCTCGGATTTCTCTTAGAGAGCATGACTGTCGTTTGGTGCTTTCCAAATACCAGGGCGACGAAGACGTCGATAGCGATGCGGAAGCTGAGATAGATGACGCGACACGGACGTTGAAGATTATCGACAGATTGAAACCGCTTGTCTCTCGCGTGTTTCCGGATGGCGAAAACTCCCCAGAACCCACTGTCATTTTCCATGACGACCTCTCATGCCACAACATTCTCGTAGATGATAAAGGAGCACTTACCGGGGTCGTGGACTGGGAGTGCGTCTCCGCAATGCGTCTTTGGAAAGTGTGCTCTTACCCTACGTTCCTAGACGGCCCGCCGAGACATACGAAGCCCCCGAGACGGATATTGCGCAGAGGAAAACGGCGAACTGTCTGAAATGTATTGGGAACATTTGTCAGACTACGAAACTACACAACTGCGACAAGTGTTTATTCAAGAGATGGGGGCTACGGAGCCAGGATGGGTAAAGATTTTCGAGGCAAGCCAGCTTCAACGAGATCTCGATCTTGCGGTACAGAACTGCGACAGTGAGTTCCTCGCTCGAGACATCAACTCGTGGGTCGACGACGTTACCGCGGGGATGGAAAGTCTTCTGAGCCTACGTGATAGAATTTATGAATCCTGAAACGGATTTGGGACAATTGAATTGACTTCTCAAAACCTACCTAATTGATTGGTACAGTGTCCGCTTCCCCATGTATCCCCTTGAAAGTCCCGTCCATTATCTCGTGCCTGGACTCCGGAATCCTCCACCGATCATCAACCTCCCTTTCACCTCAGCTCCAACGAGACTCAGATCTTCATATTTTTAATAAGCTCGTCGCGAATCATCTTCGCGGTCCACGATCCGTCCGTCGGTACAAGAGCTATCGCAACAGTCTTTCCCTTCTCTCTTTTCAGAGTAGTGATCCTAGTTTGCTTATTTATTTATTTGTACTTGTAGGTTGCACTTCTGCGGTTCCCCTGTTGTTAACTTGATAGGGAGCAGAGAGGTTAGCGCAGAATAATTTTGGGGGGTTCTGAATAAAGAGACGGAATTGGCCTTACGCCCTGGTGGTCGAACCGATAGTCTCTATCTGAATAGATGGTGTTTCCGCTGCCTTTGAAACCGGAGAGTCTCCCATCAGGAATATACGAGATGACTCGAGGGCCTTGTTAGCTTTGCCCATGGCTGCCTTTGGTGATGGTTAATTAGATTTGGTTGCAGGCTGGTGTGTAGGCGTCTTGGAAATCGGTTCATTGAGGCCAGGCCTGGTTTGCAAAAGATCAACAGGTTATTCCCAGGGACTTTATTTATGTTTAATATTATCTGCAATCTCTGGACACTCATTGAAGCTCTAGTTAGCTTCGAGTTTGAGCTCTTAATCCTTCCTCTAGTTAATGATTCATCCGAGGCGGCAGGTTTTGCCACTCACTCTCTTAAGCCACTGAAGTCCTGTGAGTAAAGAAGTTTTTTTTTTCTTGTGTCCCTGTTCCATTCTAATGGGCAAAGTCAGCAAAGGTATGCTGGTAGCGTCTACGCCTGTTATTTTCCCTCGTAAGCTAACCCATACACTCCCCCACATATGCCTGAGTATGCTCGCTCCTGGTAGTGAGCGATATTAGTGGGAATGGAAATGGGCGCATAGTTGGAATAGAAAATAGGAAGCATTTAGCAATTATCAGTTCAGGAGGGAGTTTCTTTTGTCTTCATACTACCGTTCTTTCATAGGTCTGTCTAACTCGATCCCATCGCAGTCGGTTTTGATGTCAAGAACCTGGAACCCATTCTCTCGTCCACTCTTTCCGGTATATTTTGTGTCTGACAAGACCTTTACCAAAATTCCCGTTTCTAGTTTTCATGCCATTGATTGAAAACTCTTATTGGGTACCCTCGCCATTTCCTGTTGATCAAATTGGATGTTGTGCTACCGAAGAGACGGGAAACCCGCTTGGACTGAATGTTCTGTTCTGTTCCTCGCCAATGACGATGGTTCTAGTGAGCACGGGCTCGAAGGCTTCAATGTTGCTGCTTGTCACTCCAAGATCGGATAAGATTCCGTCACACTCCCCACCAGTCAAATACGCGACAACCATGTGTTGAAGATCGACGACTGTTTCCTATCGCCAACCTTATCCTCCGGGACTGCCTCATCATTAGCCCGTGTGAATTAGTGCGCACTAACCATCTTCATTGCCCCGTAGTATACGTCCCGCTTTTTGTTTCGACGAATTCGTCTTTGTACCTCATGCCCAACAACGACGACCATGGACAGGGCCTAGACTCGCGGGAGGCCGTGCCCGCCAACCTCCCCAGGAGTCAGAGGGCGGGAACCTGGCTATATGTCATCTTGTGGATCCTCGACATTGGGCTAATTATTGCCGGTGCTATAGCTTACGGGCTCACAGAGACGGACTACGAACCGGGCCTCAAGCTGGTTTTTTCCGAGCCAGGGCTCCATATCCAGCGCTTAGAGATCGCAATGGTTGGTGTCTCCAAGCTACCTTGAACTTATCCACTCTGTGACGGACTGCGACTCGGTTCAATATGATAGATGCGTTTGGTTTTTATTTTATTTTCTTCATTTTCTTTTCTCTTCGTCTTTGGCTAATAGGTCTTAGGCATCGCTTGGCTGGTTCGTCGACTCTTTCCTCGTGGTCGTCCAGTCCGCCCAAGCCGATGCTATACGCTCCGGAAGCGAGGGTAAGAGCGAGCTCTTAACCGCGGAACGCACTCTGCTCAGAGTATTTTTCCCATGGCACTGTTTTGCCGCTTCCTTATGGGCCGTAGCTGTCGGGTTGCAGACGACGTACGTTATCGGCCCAAACAAGCTTGAGGTATGCGTCAATCATCCTCGCTTCACGCCATGTCGGTGCGTGTTCGCGAGCTGG
Source organism: Scedosporium boydii (assembly GCA_002221725.1). Lineage (NCBI taxonomy): Eukaryota > Fungi > Ascomycota > Sordariomycetes > Microascales > Microascaceae > Scedosporium > Scedosporium boydii. The sequence continues at coordinate 25,662 of NJFT01000203.1, forward strand.
GTCATGGCGGTAATGGTCTTGTAAGTCTTCTCGACCCTGGGGAGGATGGCATTCCATAGGGTTTCAGCAACTCAGCTTGCCCCGGAAATATCGGTTGACACTCTTGATATGCTAGAGCATCGCACGTGGGTATCTTGATATGGGCGACCCATCTCGTCTGTCGGTACCGAGTCTTACGGATTAGTGACCGCGACCCAGTGGAGTTTCCGAATTCCTTGAACTTACCAAGTCACGTCGCTTCCAATGCCGTACCCTTGCAACGCACCCCTTTGAAGGGGAGACAAATTGGTGATACCGACCAAAGCCACCAGATAGTGGTAGTGTAACTATTCCGTTCTGTACCCTGATCTATAAACGCGAATTTGATCATAAGCAATTCTTGAAGTTGTTCTCCGAATTAGTGACAAACTGTACCCATATGAAATCTCGGCACCACACAATGGGTACGAGGACATGCAAAGATGTTTAAGAACGAATTAAGTTCTGTGGTTGAAGGATTGTTTAGAGATTGTGTTCTCGACTGCGCACAAAAGAAAAAAACAAGAATGAGAACAGAGAGGAGAGAGAACGGGGATTATTTTTGCATCTTCCCGTTCTGCCAGTCTTAATATACACATGCACAAGAAGAAGAGAATACTCGATGGTGTTGAGAATGGCCCAACATGGTCTAACCAGGCCGATGGATGGCTGGCGAAACTGGGATCTTGCTGGTACACCTACGGAATCGTGATATCGGCACAAGGCAATGACGGGGAAGGGGAGCCTCAATCGATTTCAGCAGTCGATAACCTCAACAAAAGGGCAGGCGGGATCATATTCAAGTAAATCCCCACAGGACGCCCGGGATAGCTTGCGCACCTTCATTGCGTGGCCACGTTTGGCTTCCTTAATCTAGATCCTTGATGTTGTCGGTCGAGTTGCTGTTATAACGCATTGACGCACCAAGTGGATTTGTGTGCGCTTCGGCCTGTTTCGTTCGATAATCCACGGGCACGGCGGCGATGTCAGTAGTCGTATGTAACAACATTGATAGAATCTGGGCGAGTCTCTATTCGAACGACTCCTCATGAAAGTCAAGCGGACGGCCACCACCAACCAGATAATTAGCACTAGTGGTTTAGTGGTAAAATTGGTCGTTGCCACCTGGCGTGCAGCTTCGACTAGCCCCCGGTTCGATTCCGGGCTAGTGCACACAAATTCTTTTTCGTGTCCGTCTCATATGTTCTTTTCTATCAATTCTTTCTTTCTTTCTTTTTATTTGTTTCCTTTTTCCCCCTCTCCCTCTCTCTCTTGTTTTTAGATATCACAATCTCTTGCGATATCATTATTCAAGTCATACGTCAGACACCTCGACTCCCCTGTGCAAGAGCAGTTGTAGTCAACACTAGCAATGATTCCTCTCACTTTAGTAGTTCTATGACCTCCTCATGCCCCAGTTTCTCTGCCACTTCCTTCGGTGTCACACCCGCAGGATTCTTCACATCCTTGCGTGCGCCCATCCCCAGGAGATGAGCAACGCAGGCAACCTGATTGTGCGCCGCAGAAACGTGCAAGGCAGTGCCCCATTTTTCGTCTTTTAGATAGGACTGGGACAGTCTCCAGTTGTCGGGAATCCCATTGACGTCTGCCCCGGCGGCCAGAAGAAGGTCAATCTTTTTGATGTCCCCTACCTGGGCTGCGATCAAGAGCGCACTGCTGCGCCTGATCTCCTCTACGGGGCTGCATCCGAGCAACAGAGATAAAGTTTCGGAGTCTCCCCGGAGAGCAGCGCACTCGAGTGGACTGAAAGAGTCGGCTTTGGCGTTGAGATTGGGGTCTGCGCCTTTTGACAAGAGGTACTTCATCAGAGGTATCTTGCTCATGCAGGCCGCTTGGCTGTTTCTGTGTCAGTACGACTGAGCCCTTGGGCTAGGCCCGACAAGTCACTCACGCAAGTATGTCTCCGAGGTAACTCCAGCAGTAGTTGACATCCCATCCACGCGATATCAAGAAATCAAAAGTTCTGATATTCCAGTTATTCGCCTCCGTGCTACCCTGGTTCAAAGCCACCCAATCCTCTAGTGGAGAGCGGTTAGAAAGAGTTAGTCAGATGTGTGGTAGATGGCGAATACGGTTGAACAAAAGGAACTGACCTGATCCGAACCGGTCCATGGCCGGAGGAAGCCCTCGATCAAAGAATTCGCCAGCGGCCTCGATGTTTCCCAATTTTAGAGCCGCATCCAATGCCGGGGTGAAATGAATGAGGGGATAATTGTGCTTTTCTTTAGGTGGCGATGTTGCTCCTGCATCTTCCCAGGCCTGGAAAGTCTCACGTATTTGATCAACGCCATTTGCCTCCGCCGCTGAAACGAGTTCTGCAAGAAAGTCCCGGTTCCCGGCCGTGTTGGTCATGATGCAGCTTGTTACGTTTAATCAGCGGGATAGTTGTTTGGGGGAATTGGAAAGCAGAGTGTGGAACCGGCAAGACACTTGGCCCAGCTTGTAGAAATGTTGGCGATGTTGAGTGATTGATGAGTTACGGCGTGGCAGGCTGCATCGATTTTGTGGTGATCATCAAATCTCTGCTTATGTCACTGGTCAAGCTGACACCGCCCGCAATGAGAAGCAGAGCACAGCCCCGGCACAAATGGACGACTTGGCAGTTATTGGTGGCCGGATTGAGGCAATGCAGTTGGTTGATGAAGTGTCACTCGACATTGTGGCGTTCACTACTATCCCCGTTGGATAAAAATGCCACCAGTGTATCGATGGTATCCCATTTTCAAGGAAGTAAGGAAGAACTCTCAGGCCGACCAACGTCAAGACGCAGATCAAGGGGTTCTATTCAGCGCACAAGATATCTCCCTCAGCTTTTCTGGGAAGGAATTGGCATAGTAATAAGCTTGCTGGGAAGGCTCGATCAATGCCGCATGTATTTGGTTTACTATTCGAGATGTACGATACGATGTTGGACGTTTATATATATTCGCATCGCGGCTTGATGAATCTCAGTGGCAATTGTGGCTTCACTTTTCCGCTCCACCGATGTCATACCTCCCCGTTAACACCCTTCCTCTCGGCCATACCTGACGAAAATGTATTTCTCAAACCCACTCAAGACTTTGGTGATAACCCTCCTTGCCAACAGCTTGCTTGTCGATGCAAACCCAGTAAGTCCCGATCTTTGTTCAACGAAAGAAATCAACCGGAACTCTTGCTAAGCAGTGTTTGTGACCATTTAGATCGTTGGTAGAGCCCCCGACAGGGCTCCCACTGTCGAGGAATGCAAGGATCAGCTCGATGTTCCTCCCGGGGGGACTCTTTTCTGGAGTAAGCTTGGCCGAGAAGCGAAGTAGGCGGCGGCGACTCGGGATTCCTTGGTAGGGTACAAAGTAATGGCAGATATGTAAGAGCTCCGAGAACACCCAACCTGTAAACTAAAAACGTCGTTTAGGCTAACGCCATGCCCGGGTTTCGTGATCAGAGCTGAAAGAACCAATTCATCGGAAAAGACGAAACAATCGATGCCGACTTCTGGAACCACTGTTCGCAAGCCCTGGCCGAAAAGTCCTCCGGCACTGCCTACGTCTTCCTGAGGGACGGCAGCGGCACAGACTGGGACCAGAACAGCGACTGGGGTCAGTGGGAGTGGCCCCACTTGAGCCCCGCCATCACCGAGCTCATCCGCATCGGCCCCGACGAAAGCCGCAAGGACTGGCTCCGAGGCGCTCCTCTCCCCCTCCTCCGGAACCTGCCAACCCCACGCCTCCCGAACCGGCTCAGCCGGCTCCTCCGCGTCGTCGAGAGGCCGTTCAAGTTTAGAATCACAATTGCGAGACGATAATACAAGTCATTGACTTCCAGTTTGGAACAACTGGATGCGAAATATTAGTGATGCCTTTGGTGGTTCGAGGTTAGCTCAGTCGGATTCGGCGCTTGGAATTTCATGATTTTGAGTCCAGGGTGTCGGGTGCCCTTAAGGAAATTAAAAAGAAAAAGGGAGGGGAAAAAGGCTATATTTGTTTCGGCCAGAATATTTCATATATTTCTTCATACCTCCATTCTTAGAACCAACAAACTTGACCAAAAAACTGGAATTTATGTGTAATGACGAATTATGACTGTATACGCCATTCAGTAAGACTTTGAGGTATTGGAGCGATGCCGGCTTCGTTTCTGGGCAGGAAGAGCGCGGACGACCGTTGCACTCGCCCCTAGAAGCCACCTCGCCTCACATCACTTAGGGCCAAACAGCCTGTACTGAATCCTCATTGGACTGTCAACTTGAAGTGTGGCGTTGTTAAATACTTTTTTGCCTTACAATAATAGTATTGCTACCTTCGAGGACGCTAACCTATGGCTCTCCGCCAGGTCTACCTCTGCACTCAAGAACTCTGGACTAGGACAAGCATTTTGGAACAGCACGAGGTAATAAGTGAGAACCTGCGCGCTATCTGTTACGTGAGTTTCGATTGTCAGGCACACTGTTGCAAGCGTCCAGCTATTCGCCATGAAGGCACATGCATCTCAATGACCCTGACATCCTTAGTGCGTAAGAATTGGAAGCAAGGAATACATGTGATGAATATTAAGATCCTCAAATATATAGAGCGTCTTCTCCTCCTCTCGTCTCTCTAGTCGACAAGCCGCCTCATACCTCTTCCCACCAAAGCATCCCGGTATCCTCCGAGATAAAGAGTTGTGCTCCAGCCCTCACACCAAATCAAACCCACTCACCCCAGACCAAGTCCTCGTCCCAAGCCACCATCACTCTTTCAACGCCAAAAATGTTCGACAGAGTGAGCAGAGCCAAAAAGAGCCAATATCGGGATATTAGACGCCACGTCAAAAAAGTATGGCGACATTCCCATCGACTCAGGCAAAATGAAACGGGATTCGAAATACGGGGAGGCCCTCTCAGAGCTTTACCTCGATCTGGTCGTCAAGATGGACGCCCTAAAGCTTCGAAAGAAGAAAGAAATGGAGTCTATCGACAGGAGGAGGCGAACGAGCGAACTCCACTCCTACCACTGTTCCATGGCAAGATCCTTGATGGCCGACAGGACTTGGTGGAAACGATTGGTAAACCCTAGTAAAGGCTTTGTCAACGTTCAAGCTCGTGATTCTCTAAATCGGCATTATACGAAGGAGGAGAAGGATTTAGAAGATGATATCCGTCGGGAAGAGAAGGCCCTGTATGACCACTTTTCTCATCAGTCAATTCATCTAATAGCCGACGCGGCTGGGCTAAGGGTTGGCGCGGTCGAGGGGTGTAAGACGTGTAAGGACGAGAACGACGAGAACGGCGAGAGGAATGAGAAGGATGAGAAGGATGAGAAGGACGAGATGCTTGGGAAGCTCCACACCATTATTGTTGCTGCCGCTGTAGACGGCGCCACCGCTGCAAGTGCTGTTGCCGTGGCCAGGGAGACATTGCCGTGGCAAAATAGAGCATTTTAAAACCCGCGTTGAGAAACGGCCCCAGCGAAAGCTAAAGTATCACGCGAAGAAAAGAGTAAACAAACGGCAAAAAAGATCGCATGCGCTGCTCTGGTTAGACTTCGACTGAAGCAATTTCCCGCTGGACACGTAGCTACGAAAATAGTTTTTGTCTTTCCCAACTTCCTCAGCGCTCCAAGTGACGGATACGCCATTCAGTCGCAGTGCTGGTGTTGAGCTGCTCGGTTGGGAGTTCCATGATCTCACAGGCAAAGGATCATTAACGTGGCGGAGCCTGGTTGTGTCAACTGTCGAGGAAGGTGCAGAGGTGCAGAGGGGCGAAAGCGTTCTTTCCCTTGCTACCTCAATATACATCACTCCTTCCAGAAGGAAACGGCCGAGTTGCCTATATATTAATGTTTTTACTGATTAGTTGGAATTGGGGAAGTAACTAGAAACCAATGTTTGTGCTAATATTGAATGAAATGGAAAGGCTTGGGAATGGAAGAATTCATAATCAACTTTTCATGGTGGACAGACGCCATCCAATTCCGACGTTCCTTCCACATTCCATGGACATGCCCATCCGCCATCTTTCCGCCAGCCAATCAGCCGCACGGCATTCGATGGCTGGCATCCCAATTAGGCAAGATGATCTCGACCTGACGAGAGTCTGGACACATTGAAGGAAATGTGGATTCGGTGGCAGGAGGACCATAGACCGTGACTTCCCTGGTAATTGAACCTCTTACGATGAATTGGGTATATATCAATGATGGGTCGTGGAAAGTACAGTTCTGCTCAAATGTACACTTGTCTTCTATTACGCAGTGGACGAGGATCAGAAGGAATTTGGCATGCCGAAGTTGATCTCCCCTACTTCTTGACATCTGCTCCTCCTCTCCCCCGATGGCGGCGAACAAGAATTCAATCGCGTCATCGCTGGCCCACCTCCTGGAATGTCTTGCTGTTCGTCGTCCTTGTACAGTTTGAAGTGTTCTTTGGCGTCTTCCCAGTCTCGGGTCTAAGTGAGCACTTTGTGGTCGGTGTCCACGGAAGCGGAACATCCCAATGTCGGCCGCTGCGTTTCTCGAATGCTACCGTCAAGACCAGGAAAATAACTAGATGTACTGTCTATGCAAGGGCCGAGCTCAATTGAGATTAACACCATCACCCCTGGACACGGCAGGGGCCAGTGAGCCAACTGCAATTTTTCATCTTCGAGCATACATCCATCCAAGTGTTATTGAGTTGCTTGGTACTTCCATGTTTTGTTGTGTGTCATCGCGTGCCTTCATCGTCGGGACTACCACTCAGATCAATGATAGTACGAGGGTGAATTGGGAGCACTCGCAACGTCAGAGCTGCTGACGAGAGAAGGGCGGACAGTTTTATGGCTGAGTTGTTTAATGGGATCTCAGACGAAGATCGAACCAAGATACAAGTGTGGAGTAAAGTGTCTCTCAAGGATAAAGGCTCCCAACACTTTGCCAAGAACCCGTGGTCGGCCTCTTGGAGCAGCTCATATTTTGGAGCTGACTCGAGATGCTGGAACTTCCCATGCGGCTTCTTGAATTAATTTCGTTTCCGTTATTCAAGAGGCATATTCGTAGCCCCACTCTAGAGCGTTTCGTAAAGCCGTCTCAGAATGAACCCGAGAAGACGCAGCAAGGCTCCCCAGACGCCCTCCTAGTCGAGGTACTTCTCATCCGCCAAAATCTGAGGGCTTTTGATCACGTCTCATTGGCAGTTACCAGCAGGTATCTGCACAGTTTCGGAAAAGATGTATTGAAACTCGAGGCCGACAACCGCTCCAGCTTGTTGATGAGTCCCCAATGATCTGGGATACTTGTGGACATGCGGACGGTGTTTTACAGCTTTCTCCTCGCGAAAGTGCCACCTGTCTGGTGGGTATAAAGACGGGAGCGTCCAGCTACCAGTGGTGTTCATGAGCTGGTCTAACCTTGGCCCAGGGAGAAGCCCGCATGATCTGCGAGGGGTCCCGTTTAGGGACCGCAGAGGTACCCTGTGAGAGAAACCCCTCAAAGTCGACTCTGACCATGTTCGCGCTCTTAGATCCGGGACAATGCCACACTGGTAGTTAGGTGGGCACAGCGGCCCCTGAAAAGCCATCAGTGAGGAGCGACCAGGTCTAAAGAGTTGAAGTCTGACGATCGATGGGTCGAATTTGGGCCGAAAAGTGCCTATCTCCTTCTCTACTGAGGCGTTACACGGCGAGGCTAGGTTGTTAAGTTTGGGCTTCTCGGTGTTGGAGAAGAAGACGGGAATAACTCAGATGTCGGCGCAGGGCTAAGGTTTGTCCGTATTATTAGCTGAGTATTCTTCGTATAAGCGCATTCGGGTCCCCGCGGCTCTAAAGTGAGTGGCAGAGGTCGCAGGGCGCATTAAATGCGACGGCAATGTCACCTGCGCCCTCTCTAACCCCGCCTTGACAGATTCATTAATATCTTGTCCTTTCCACCATCAATCGAACATTGTCCTGTAGTGTGTCAGAATAATATCAGCCACTTCCTCTCCAGCTAAGCACATCCGGATTCCCAAGATGCGCGACGGAGTGGTCACGATAACTTCCCGGTGCCACTGTAAGGCTCAAGTATTCACTACGCAAGTCGCCGAGTCTGCTCTTCCCTTGCAATGCACGCCATGCCATTGCAACTCGTGCAGGCACTCAACGGGGCAACTATACTATCCGGGAGTAGAGTGGCCCAATGCCGACGAGGACTTGTCCAGTCTCAAGAAATACCAGTTCTCGGAAACTCTGTTTAAATATTTCTGCGGTACCTGCTCCACCTTCATGTTTTTCAAACGAAATACTCCAGGAGCCAAACCCGACGTCTCCACAGGCACTCTGAACAACGATGTTCCCAATCTGGTCGAGTACGCAAGCCACATCTTCGTCGGCGATACTCGAGACGGAGGGGGCTCAATGTGGCTTCGAACCAGTTGGAAAGACGGAAGACCTCTCCAGCGATGGGATACTTGGCACGACGCTCGTGTTCCCGGTAGCAAGGAGCTTCCGTTGGATTGGCCCGGACTGCCTGACCCCTTGTCCCACTCAAAGCTAGTCGAGTCGGGGACGACACCGTTTTATTGCCACTGTCGGGGTGTCAACTTCCTGGTCAGGAGTGCTAGAGACATGGAACATCGTCCCAAGGAGGATCTCCCTCCGTTCGTCGACCCGAAGACGTACAGATATCTAGCACTCACCTGTGTCTGTGATTGGTGTCGCAGCTCAAGCGGAGTCGACGTGCCGAATTGGGCATTCGCCGACTTAGCGCACATCGAATTTCACCCTAGCGACACTGCTTCAGACTCCGCTGGTGTATCCCAGCCATTCCCCGCCAGTGTCGCCGCGCTCAAAGAAGCCGTGTCGTCCCCGAATAAAGACCCGCGCCTTGGGAAGTTGACGTTTTACCAGACCTCTCCGGACGTACAGAGGTATTTCTGCTCTCGATGCGCCGCCACTGTGTTCTATGCGGTTGGCCGCCGTCCGCACACGGTCGATTTTGCGGTGGGGGAGCGAGGGCCGAAGGGCTGCTGTCGTGGGATTATGGCCGAATGGTTAGTATCACGAATACCGAGGGTGGCTGGAGGAACAAGATTGTGACGACTGCCAGGAAGGAGTGCGAGGAGTGGAGGGTAATGCGAGGATATCCTCAGGGATGGCCAAGAGTATTGGGATAATGGGTAACCTGCAGGTTGGTAGGGGCAGAGAACGAGAGGGGAACGAGAGTTAAAGACAAGAGATAGGAAAAAACAATTAATATGAAAAAGAAAAGAAAATCAAATGGAAGAGATGAAAAAAAGAAGAAAAAAAAATACAGAAGCTCAGAACAAGGAATGAATTGGGGGCCAACCGGGGATTGAACCCGGGACCTCTCGCAACTAAGCAGAGGGTGTTACCCTAAGCGAGAATCATACCACTAGACCATCGGCCCTTGCTCCCATTCTGGGTTCTGTTGTGGATTGTTGACGACGGGGTTTCTTATCTAGCCCTAAACAGCCTGGATCTGGAATGTTAATTAACCACTTTAGCTTCTCAAACAATTTGTGGCGTCCGGCCGTGCTCCGCTTCAATATCCGGCTACCGCAGAGGGCCTGGCATACGAAGGGACCGAATCCTGTGTTTGACCTCCTCGAGTTGGGGGACGCCCTTGTGCTCGCAGCATGTTCTAGTATTTTCCGCTGAGCCGCAAACCGACTTGTCCACTATTTCATTTCTCATTTGCACGCTCACTGAGATCTTTTGGGATGAGAGTTGATTTACGATTAACATCCCGTTACCGCGGTGGCTGTTGTTCATATTCAGCTAAGCGACAGCCTGTGTGTCCATGTCAATACACATAGGCAGCCGGACTATTAGGCCCGACAGGCCCCTGAAGCTCAATCGCATCAACAATGTAATTGGCGCTCAGGAACCCCTGGTCGCCCGATCCGAACACCCCAAGTGTCAGAGTATTCTCTCCCGTCTTCAAGGCTGACGCGGGAACATCCCATGTATACTGCTCTCCGTAACCTCGATAGGCCCCGCGAGTGACTCCCCGGGAATCGATGAGTTTCTGATCAAAGAGTTAGCAATTCATCATCTACTCGGAAGTACCAGATTCGGAGGATACGTGGGTGGGACATACGGGTGCACCGGGGTCTTTCCCCTGCCAGCTATTGATTTTCACATTCGGTCGTCCGCCTTTAAACGAGAGCGTCGTGCTCACGCGCAAAACTGTTTCAGTTACTTGGTCGGCCTGCAAGTTGAAAGTAACAGTGGCCACTCCACCCTCCTTCGAGAATAGCGCCATAGGGAACTCTTCCGGCTTCGACTTTCCGACGACGTAGTTCCCTCCCCAGCTGGTCATACGAACGTCCGAGGGGTGCATCCGTTCAATCCGGTCGCCGTTCTTCAACTCGAATGGCTGGCCGTCAAAGTCACCGATGCGGAAAATAACAGGCGGTAACTTTTCGGTCGAGATAATGTTTTTGGTCCCCGTCTGTCCGGCGACAATGGTGACTTTGTCGTCGGCGATCGGGAACTCACCTCGGTAGAGCTTCATAGTGTACGTGCCGGGTTTCATCGGTGGGGAGGTGTAATTGCCCTCGACGGTGGCCTTGGTCCAGTATTGCGCGGCCTCGTTATACCAGTGCACCACGGCCTCGAAACCCTGAGGTACCCCACCAGCTACTCCGCTCACTTGTCCTCTTCCATTCGTCGGGACGTACCCTTGGATGTCGAGAACTTCGAAAAAGCTAGTGTCGATATCCCCAGAGGGTTGCTCTCCGGTCCTGAAAAATAAAATGTTAGCTAAATCATGCTCTGCCAGTATTAGTTAGAAGGTGAGCATACGTGAAACGCATGGCGTATGGACCCATCAGACCAAATCTCCAGGGCTCAGTTCGAACGTGTCCGCTATTCATGTACCAGTAGAGCTCTTGATCGTCGCCGCTCTGAGTGTTAATGTCTCTCATAAAAGGGCCGCCAGATGACGTTTCGTAGGCCACCCCGGGCATAATCATCCAGATTCCTACTTTCTAGATGCGAGGGCTACATTAGCGCCTGCTGGATGGCAATCTCAATGTCAATACTAACCGGGCCCGTCACACCATGGACGATATCGTCGATAAAGCGGTCCGCAGTGTACATCTTGCACCGCGTCTCACCATTCGGACACTTAAAAGTATCTTTTCCCTCAAAGGCCGTGCAGCCATCGAGCGTACCCGCCGTGCCGTGCCAGCCGTCCGGGACAGCCGATCGACGGAGACGAGCTAGCCACCGGAGCTCACCCGGATCGACTTCGCCGGTAATATATGTGGCCATATATATCGTGGCATCATCAGGCTTGGCCACGAGATACTGGGTAAGCGGCGCTGACCCGGCCTTGATCGTGATCTTGACGTAGCCATTTTTGGTCTCTGCTGCCACTTGGGAGTTGCCCAGTCCAGAGTTTATTTGCGTCATTTTGCTTGTTCCTTGATACTCGACTCCATTGTACTTTAGACTTGTGATGTCCCCCGTCGACCTGAAAATAGTATTAATGAGCGTGAGCTCTTGGATCAAGACGAACAGGCTAGAAATGAGGACGGATATTTAGTACTTGCTGACGTCAAATACTAGACCAGCATTAGTATCAACCTGGTATGAATTTCCTGCTGTCGCCAGGCCAAATGCTGCCTGAGCCGAGGTGAAGCAGATCGAAAGGTTTGCTAGGTAGGCGAGGAAGTGCGCGGAAAACATTGTGGTGAACCGATGAAATGCAGTTGCGGAGGATGGGTAGAGATTCTCAAGGGTCCATGCCTGGAACAAACTTTCAACTTACTATGTAAGTAGTAACTGATTAACAACGACCTACGCTAATAATGGCGAAGAAAAGGCCTCTATTTTATAATTCTCGGTCCCCAGCTTCCGGGTTCAAAGAGGGGGTCATCTTCGGAAGCACCCAATACGCCTACCTCTTACGACGGTCCATGTAATAGTTAATTGCGTGTAGCCCTTCTAGAACTGAGGCACTCAATCACGTTGAGATATTGGCACGATACGCATTAATCCGTACTTCGATTGGAGCGCCACTGCTTGTGATTGATCAAATTCCGGGAAAGCACCCGTATATTTCAGCCTGATTCGTGGTTCCTCATCTATTTTCCCAGGTGCCAAAACGTATCGACAGCGGCAGGGTTAATGTAAACATATAATGAGATATTAAGTCAATTTCTAAGCCGGGGTTTCCATGGCACGATGCTTAAGGGCTCCTGCGGAAAGCATGGTGAGGAGGTGGTGATCGTGGAGAGCCGGCCTTTGAAGACAGCACCCCACCAGCTCCGGCTTTTTTTACACTTGAAGCCCGTTTCTTTTGGAATGCGACGCACAGTCGGGTTCGGATGGCAGCGATTAGCTCCAATTGGCGCGGGTGGTGCAGATCACTTTGTCCATTTGTGATCATCCTAGCAATCTGGTGGGACTCGTCTTTGCACAAGGTTACTGAGCCATCAATATTTCACAATAAGTGCTTGCATAATTTATAGAATTCTATCACGGTCACTCCATATCGTCTTGGTCAACGATACTCCTAACAATTCGCTGTTATGTATAGCCCAGGCTCAATATACTCCTGGTTGCAACGGATACGAGCTCCCACCTAACTCCTCATTATGATGAGTGGCAAATAGTAGCGGGTGAAGAGCACGGAGATAAAATGAGCGTCCATAATCCTCAATACTCAACCAGCAGCCCCGAATTGTCTTCGAGAGAGGCATTCGGTGAAATAACCCATGAAACCAGATCTTATTCTTCCTTGACTTCAAATTTATATGACGGCGAGGGGTTAGAAAGAACCCACTTGATGCCTTCCTCGATGACTTTATCCCATCTAGCCGAGGCAGATAGCTTCGAGCCATATCGACGAAATGCGTGAGGCAGTCCCTTGAAGACATTAATGTTCGTAGGAACTCTAAGTACAACATATAATCGTAGATTAGCTGACGAGGAACTCGCTGTAATGTGGGAAAAAGTAATGGTCCTTACCCAGCATCCGTCAGCAACTTGGCATAAAGAAGCCCTTCATCTCTCAATGGATCCAGACCAGTCACACCCACCACTGTTGGGGGGAGGCCCTTCACATCCTCTAAGCTAGCATTCCCGGGGTTGAGTTTCAAGTCGTCCACTTGGGGGTCCTCAATCTTCAAAAGGTCTGTGAAAATCTTGCAGGTCTCCAATGACAGGACCGGCGCGTTCTTGCATTCCTCATAGGAGGAAATCGATGGGTGCTTCAGCTTTTTCAGCTGCGGCTCGTAGCAGTACATGTTGACAACGCAGGGTATCATCAGAATTTGGCCACGGAGCTCCGGATACTTGACGGTTACGGCGGATTTGCCCAGTTTCTTCTGAAGAACAAGGGAAGCAGCAAGTTGCGCACCTGCTGAAACTCCACCAATTACAATCTCTTGATGATCTGTGCCCAGCTCCCCAGTATTCTGGTGATCCCACTCGAAGGCGTCCTCTGTATCGTTCCAAGCTGTCGGATAAGTGTTCTCGGGTATGTGGCGGTAATTCACGTTGTGTACTATCACCTGAGCGTTGATGGCAATCCGGGAGCAAGTGGCATCTTCTGAGTCGAGAGTTCCGAAGAGAAATCCGCCGCCGTGAAGGTGGATGTACAGGGGCAGAACTTTGTCTTCGTCTATAGGACGATATGTTCGTGCCTCGATAGTCTCACCATCTCGTGTGGGGATAGCGTAATCCTTAATACGGACTTGAGATTGTAGTGCTTTCAAGCCCTCCGCCGCCAGAGTCACTCTCGTGGTGTTTACCGCTCGCCTCACTTGGAGGATGGAATCATTCCGGAGTGTCGGGATTTGTGGGAGCGACTTCTCGAGAGCAAGCCACTCGTCGCTCGCAGGACCGTAACGAGAGAAATCAGCCATTTTGTCGATTTAGGGACGAGCGGGTGAGCTAGGATAGGATGCCACGTCTGTCCTCTTGATCTCTGTTCTGTGTCAGTATGATCCCCAGTGACGCTCGCTCTCATGCGGCCCGCGGGGATGTTGCTATACTTATTAGACCTTCTCATCCCAGCCCGCATGGATTAGCAATCCTCCCACACCCTCCGACTGCGAAATGCCTCGCTCGCATTACCAATCATAAGACTTCGGAAGGCGTTTTCAGCCGAGGCTCATCTGCACAAGCTCGATAGCGTAGACGCAGTCGTGGGCATCACAACCCCAATCGACGATGGCGGAAGCGGGAGCGGAATTCGTTCAATCATGTCTTCCAAATCCGGCAAGTCACCCCGCACGTTCCTGGTTCTACTCCTACGTAATCCCTTTTAGCTGCTGCTACGGTGTTGAAGGTGGAGGGATACGAGCTGGTGTCAACGTTTATGGTCCAACGATAGTCATGATATTTCATACAATTTTTCCCGTCTCTTTTTGGCAGTCTCATTACAGGACGTTTTGGGCTTGTGTTTGATAGCGAAGTAACGTCACGTGCAGACCCGTGAGACAGAGGTCCAAGCCTGTCGAGACCCAGAATACATTTCGCTTCCCTCCGCTTCACACGTCAATATACTCTCGCATCTATACTATCGTGGTGATAGAATCGTCGCCCTTCTGGCAGCGAACCAGCGCATCGTCGCATGTAGCGCACTTTTCGAGACGAGAGCTAATACTGTCTACTCCCGCGTGCAACAAGTCCATGCTATCACTATCGGTCAGGACGATTGCCCCAAGTGCGGCATCAGCAGCGTCCGATTTGTTTTCGGTGGTGCGGATCCACTAACGCAAGACTATTTGGGAAATTGAGGATGTATCAAACTAAACTCGAGGACAGTAGCTCAGCCCTATGGCATACCCCTTGTCTCGTTAGTCTGGACTTCCATCAGTGTTCTTGGCTCACGCTGAAAATGACCGGAATATCCGCCATCCCAGTAACGGCGCCTAACGAACAGGATATCACCCCGACAGGATCGAGATCTCTCTTTCCTTCTCGAATAAGCAGATCGCTATGGTTTATAGGACTAACTCGCTATTTCTCCCACAACTAGAATTTTAAGTGTCCGAAACGCCCAGAAAGAACCTGTTACCAAGTGTGTACGATCAAATCGGGGCACGTGGTCCTGGGGGGAACCGTCAGAATTGCCTGGTGCTATATCTTGTCTAGAACTTGTTGCATACGGACGTAAAATTCCCGGCAAGCCGGCACGTCTTCTATGTTTCGTGGGCGCTGGTGACGTGGTTCCCAAGCCGCATATCGCAACGAGCTTGAATGCCCAGGCTGGCCAGAGAGCCCCCTAGGAAGCCAGAACGATGCAGTAAATTCAACTACGCGGACCCTTCATTTAAGGTTCATGGCGGGCACTTGAGGTCAGGTTGTCTCACGTCTGTGGCAAGTTAGCAACCAAGCGAATAATCTACCAGACCAGAAGCTGCACAGTGGCGTAGGAATCATCAGATCATTGACGCTTTCCCTGCTTAACTACCATGGCGTATAGGTGCTGATCACATCCCTTGATCACTGCTGACTGACAAAGGCGCCAATCACACACACCATTGAAAGCACTCCGTCTGACGTCTCAGATTCTGCGATCCGACAACGAAGAGGGGTAGTTTCACGACCATACATTGTGATTATATCCTGGCTGGGGGTTTCGATCTCATCTTAGCAGGTTCATCAACAGTCCACACTCATCGCCACTGGAGTCGGGAACAAAACGAAAAGCCAAAACAAATAGACGAAAAAACAACCGACCATGGGTGCTACTAAAACTGAGCTCCCGGGCGACCTCAAGGAGGTAGATGTGATTGTTGCCGGAGGTGAGTCGAAGATGCCTACGAAATCCGCTTAAAAAAATTGAGTGACAAAGAGACGTCGCGGAGAAAACAATGAGATATATTCTAACCGCAGGTGCATGCGGTCGGTTCATCTAGGCGGCACCACTGCCTGCGTTGTCGCGAGCAGACTCTCCGATGCTGACCCGAATCTCTCAATCCTCGTCATCGAGGCTGGTCCGGACAGCTACCAGGATCCCTCTGTGATCCACCCGCTTCTTATGCTGACCCACTTGATGCCGACTAGCAAAAATACCCTCTTCTACAAAGGGTCCAAGGAGAGCCAGCTTGCAGACAGGGAAGTGATCGTGCCCTCTGGTGGCACCCTTGGAGGCGGTTCCTCGATAAATCTCCTGACGTATAGTAGGCCACAGAGGGATGATTTCGACTCTTGGAATACCCCGGGTTGGACTGCGAATGATATGATTCCATACTTGAAGAGGGTTCGATGCCCTACCGTCACTAGCACTTAATTTTGAGGTTTGTCTAACAACCCCATCTAGTTCGAAACCTATCACGGCCCCGGATCGCCTGCTACTCACGGAGACCTCGGACCCATCCATGTTTCTGAAAGTACTTTCAATGTTGAATGGTCTGAGAGCGATTTTATCCAAGCGGCAGGGAAGCTTGGATGGCCGGAAGTAAACGACTTAATGGACCTTGACACGAACAACGCCGTCTATCGCAACCTACGTTTCGCCAACAAAGATGGCTTCCGGCAGGACGCCGCGCATCGCTATCTACATCCTCGTTTACGAGATGGAGAGCACCCGAATCTCCATGTCCTCGTCGAAAACCAAGTGATCCGTGTTCTGTTTGATGAAAACAAGAGAGCTAATGGCGTCGAGTTCGAGCGCAATCCCAGTCTCTCCCAGAACGGTGATGGCTCCACGACGCTTCAGAGTGTGAAGGCCAGGAAGTTGGTCATAGTTTCGAGCGGCGCGTTGGGCACGCCCCTTATTCTGGAGAGGTCAGGTGTTGGAGACCCCGAGATCCTTGCCCCGGTCGGCGTCCAGCCCGTCGCGGATGTGCCTGGCGTGGGCCGCAACTATATGGATCACCATCTGCTTACTTACCCGTACAAGTCAAGCCTTCTTCCCAGCGAGACAGCCGATGCGGTGTACGGAGGTCGACGGGACATTCCCGAATTGATTCGTACGAATGATGCCATTCTCGGGTGGAATATTGCAGACGTGACTGGAAAGATACGACCGAGCGATGAGGACGTGGCCGTGCTTGGACCGGCATTCCAGGCTGCTTGGAACGAGGATTATAAGGAGAACCCCAACAAACCTCTCACAATTATCACCTCTCTTAGTGGGTGAGTTTTGCCGACCCTATCCAAAGCTGTGTCGAAACAATGGGCAATGTACAGACCCTTACCATTCTTTAATAGCTTCCCCGGCGACCCAACCGGTGTTGAACCGGGTCAGTACATGTCAGTCTCGACATTCACCCTATACCCCTACTCTCGTGGGCATATCCACATCACAGGAACCAGAGTCTCCGACCCACCAGACTTTAAGACAGGTTTCTTCTCCGACCCCGAGGATGTCGACATCAAAATGTCAGTCTGGGCATACAAGAAACAGCGAGAGCTATTCCGTCGCATGGAGATCTACAGAGGCGAATATGCTCCAAGCCATCCGCCCTTCCCCGCCGGGTCTGAGGCCGCATCCATTGACACAAGCGAGCCATTAGAGGACGTTAAAGATATCGTCTACACTTCGGAGGACGACACTATTATAGAGCAGTGGCTACGGAAGAATGTGGGGAGTACCTGGCACTCTATGGGTACTTGCAAGATGGCGGCTAAGGAGGACTTGGGTGTTGTGGACCACAACCTGAGCGTCTACGGCGTGAAGGGGCTGAAGATTGCAGACTTGAGTGTTGTGCCGAAGAATGTTGGCGCGAATACTGCCGCTACCGCCTTTGCTCTTGGCGAGAAAGCAGCGGACATTTTCATCGAGGAGCTTGGTTTGAAGAGTGCTTGGTGAATATTTCGAGATAGAAGTTACAAGAACAGGATCTAAGATATTCGTCCATAAGATCTATGAAAAGATCATTTGTTTCTACTTCTCGTTTCCACTTATTTTCCTTGCTAGTTTGGGGAAGGGACCTGATCTGCCGCGTCAATAAATAAAAAGAAAGAGAGAGAGAGGAAAGAAGGAAATTAGAATTAGAGAAGAGGGAAAAAAAACATATTGCCCAAGGGAGGAATCGAACCTCCGTTTCCACGGCCACAACGTGGCGTACTAACCACTATAGGACTTGAGCTTTTGTCGCGTCTCTTGTGCGATTGTTGGTCAGGTTCGCAGCGAATCACAGCCAAAGTACCAAAACTAGCATCCTCAACAAGAAAGCAAATACAGCGCCATCAGGTCTGGTGTCAAGTATTTAATTCCATTACAACCTAAGGAGAGCTTCATCACCCGTTGTCTTTCAACCGATGATAGAATTCGATACTAGAATGGGCGGAACACCGCGAGAATTCTTCGACCCATTAATTAAGACGAACACTTTCGACAGGAGAAGAGAGAACTAGTGACAGTTTCTAAAAAAAAAAAAAAAAAAAAAAAAAAAAAAAAAAAAAAAAAAAAAAAAAAAAAAAAAAAAAAAAAAAAAAAAAAAATAAAATAAAAAAATAAAAAAAAAAATAAAAAAATTATGGACACGCCATTAGAGATATTTCGTGCGAAATTCCCACCCAGATTCCATCACGCCGTGTTGGGCGGGGCTGGGAAGATAACCACGATTTCCTGCATGGAAAAGCACACGCCGCAAATTATGGCTATGACACAAAGGGTTCTCGATTTCAGATGATCACTCCAATCGCGGTGTGCATTGCGCTTCTTTCGAGAAGGGAATAGTGGCGATGATGCGTTGGAATTTGCGAGGGAGATTGAGATATTAACTTGTGGATTTGTCATCTGGGAAGAGCACATCATCCATAGATCGAAACGCGTAATGAACAAGACGAGCATCTAATATGTCGGTCCATTTATTTCACGACTATATATCAAGTTTGACGCGGCCGCATCTCGATAGATCTGGCGTAACTTGCAGTCTGTGTCTCTGCGACTTTTCGACATCAAATTTCACATTAACATCCAACTTAATTCCCATCATCTCCATCTCAAATTTCACTCATCCTAGCAGCCATGGTCAAGTCATCCGAGAAGCTCGTAGGCAAGAAGGTTGCCGTGATAGGTGGCACATCTGGGTAGGTTGTAATCAAATGAAGCAATCTTACTATCATTGACAGGGTCGGCCTCTGGAGGCTGTCCAAGCTAACGGACTTGGGAGTAGAATTGGCTTCGGTGCCGCCCAGGCTTTCCTTGACGCTGGGGCGTCAGTGGTCGTCATCTCATCGTCGGAGGAGCGAGTAGCGGATGCTGTCGGCCGGCTCAATCACGCCAATGTGGAAGGGAGGGCTGGCGACGTGCGCGATGAGGCCGCGTTCACTACGCTCCTCAAAGAGCTTGCTCCCCTCGATCACATCGTCTTTTCGGGAGTCGACAAGATTATTCGCGGCCCATTAGCAGATGCCGACCTCGACCAGGCAAAACATCTATTTGGTGTCAAGTTTTGGGGGAGCGTGGTCGTTGGTAAAGGTAATAAGCATCCCGCCAAGAGAAAAAAAAAAAAAAAAAACACTAGGCAAGCCCTATACTTTCACCATACTTACTCTTTTGCCTCGCAGCGCTCGCAAAGTATGACATCTTGAAACCTGGTGGCTCCCTCACCCTCACATCAGGAACTGCAGCCCTCCGCCCCGGAAAAGGTGCCTCGATCGGTGGCGCCCTTAACGGCGGTGTCTTGACCCTTACAAAGGGGTTAGCTAGTGAGCTAAGCGACAAGCGCATCCGGGTGAATACGGTCGTTCCTGGGCTTGTCAAGACGGAGCTGTGGGACAAACTAGGCCAGAGCAAGGAGCAGCAAGCCGCTCTTTTCGACAGGGGAAAACAGCTCCCTGTAGGGTTTACCGCTACTCCTGAAGATATCGCCGAGGCGTATTTGTACACGGCGAGGGCTGGTTATGCCACTGGCACTTTGATTGTTATCGGTAAGTGGAGCGGACATGGATCGACAGTGTATAGTTATAATACTGATGATCCTCTAATAATAGATGGCGGAGGCCACCTTTAAGTTGGTAAAGCGATACTCGCTCGACATGTACCAGTTCCATTATTCGCCAGATATCTAAATTATTATATTCCATTCTCCATGGCTGGCTTCATGGCATTAGGTGGGGAGGGTCGTGATGAGTGTCGGGGTAGCAGCGAAGTTGGCGAAGCCGACTAAGAAACGGAGAAATAAAATATATAGATCTAGATATATGCTAAGGAAGTCTCCCGCTGTCGATATCCTCTAATATCAAATATACCAGTAGTCATCTAGCGCTACATCAAAACTCTTTCAAAGGCCTCACCGAGCCCGCTCTTCTCTAGCCATGCTTTCAAAGCTTTCATATCGTTACGATTCGCCCTTTCACCGCGTCTTTCACCAAGCATATCCGTAATCTCTTGCATACCATTAAATACCCGTTTCAAGCCATCTGCATCCTCCCGATACCGTTCGCTAACTTTCTTGTGCTGCGGAGGAATGTCACGCCAGCTGTCCGTCTTAATGAAATTCATAAATTCGTCAATAGCGACAGGACCTCCCTCTAGGCACAAGATCCCTGGCTTTCCGGAGAGAAGGAACCCGGTCAGGCCATAGGTAGGGGCATAATTGACCAGGTCGTCTCGCTTCTCGCGCGTACTGATGGATGGGAAGTAAAACCAAACACGGACCATTGAGGTCTCCTCCTTAGATGGAGAAGCTAATGCCTCCGCCCGCACCGATTGTGCTAGGTATTCGCGTGCTGCCTCCTTCGCATGGTCGATGACAGTTAAGACATCTTCATTGGGTAATTCCGCGGTGAGTCGGGAAGCCTCGCTCTTGCTCATCCAGTCTGGCTGCTGCAATCTTATCCTAGCGACGGGCGGTTCCGAAGCGTTGGATTCTGCTGTCAATGGGAAGGACAAGGTAAGTTGTAGGGATTTCGCCAACCCTCCTGAGTCGTGTTCGACCTCCAGATTCAACACCAGATTTATACATGTGCTGGTCAACTGCGGTGCCGTTCCTCGATTACTCTCACACCAATCTCGGAGGGTATCAAGTAAGTCGGAAGAGATGGCGTCTAGCGATATAGCATTGTCTGACTCGTACATCGCTACCAGAAGGTCGATTTGGCCAATCTGAAGCTCCATGATATCCTTCGATAAAGCATCACGATCTCTTTCGTCGGTCATCATAATGCCCGGGGGTTGTTTGCGCGCTCTAAAAGTTCGGTTGGTGAAGAGGACCTTTTTTCATCTCTATCAAGATGCCCCCAAGTCTGTAACTGCAATTGTGGTGAAGGAAAAGTACCACGAAAGGAGTTTTTGTGAGAGAGGGAAAATCTTCAATTTTCTTTTGGATATTTGAGTTGGTTCATGAACCGAGGTACCTAAGTACTTCTCGAGGCCTAATTCTTGTCAATGTCGTGGGTCACGTGCGCACATCTCTTTGCGACTTGTGATGGGCTAGGGAGAACAGCGCAAAAACAATCACTGTGATGCTTCCTTCCAGCCGGCCGCGGTCCCACCCCGTAGACCCATCCAGTTTCCTCATGATGGACCGTGATACGCTGGGCTTCACGTCCCAGGAATCTGAGGTGCGGTGCGCTTTCTGCCTCAGTCCTATCCGCCTGACCCCTCTCGTCCTGGTGAGACCTATGGATCCTCAAGAGGCGGCCGAAGAAGGGGGCAAGGACGGCTTCAAATACTCCTCGTCGACAGAGATTCTCGAGGGAACGTACGACCCGCGAGTAGTTACTAGGAAGTCAATAGAATGGATCCGGACGACACGGATCGTGGGTTATAGTTCGGTGCTTGGACAGTAGGTTCACTCTATAGTAGCAATTGTGTCTCGGACGATAACGGCCGTAGCTAATGGAAGAGAAGAGCATATCTATCCGGCGAAGGTTTCTACATTGGCAACACATTTGGGAACTGGACCGATGGTGATGAAAACATCCCAGAGGTAGACCGCAACCCTCCATGCTATCGGAGCAATGATCGCCAGGAGACGAAGAGAGTCTGCTACCCATTCCATACCTCGTGTTATCGCCTATTTTCCAAGTGCGTATCGGGCTCGTTTGATGCGAAACTAGATTCGGATCGTTTATACAAATCCATTTCGGACTCCATATCCAAGTGGAATCCCATGGATTTGAATCTACCCTACGCAAACAATGGGCTGGACTTCTACCACGATGTTGACGTTTCGCGGTTCCAGACGTTACTTGGAAATGAACAGCTTGTCTGCGACCCCATGTCTTGCGACGAGGTAATGGAGCATCTGGAAGAGGTGCTGAAAGATCCGAGATTTCGTCGTATCCTTCCTGGCGATCTCATGGCCTGCGTCCCCCGGTTACTTCAGATCAGGTATGGTATCCGACGTCTCTACAAGAGTCAGGCCGCACACTGTGGCCTGAGGCACCGTCCAGAAAAGGACCCGTTCTCCGATTTACCGTTCGAGGTGCTCTTGGGCGTTTGCCAACACCTAACCCTCCGCGAGACCTTGCTCCTCCTCCATGTATCGCCCTGGCTGTACCGAAACGTGCGTCATAGCATCGAGTTCTGGGATGCCGCGATGGCAAGGCACCTGCCGTGGTTCTTTGAGATTCGGGAAATTATAAAGTCCGGAGACTCGTCCATTCATGGCGTCGATTTATATGCTGTCATTCTCTGGGCATTCGAGGCATCCTGGGGTGCGCTGAGACAGTCGGGGCCAGGGGAGGCACCACGGTCCTTATGGGAGAGGCCGCATGCGATTCTCGCAAATAGGAGGCGTATTTGGCATGTCTGCGAGAAGCTCCGGAGACTGTATCGTCGAGAGCTTCCATCTAATTACGTTCCCGCGAGTTAATTTCATTCTGCCTTGGTTTCGCGAGTCTTGACTGGAGTTCTCGTGTGTTGGTGCATGGGGGGTATGTTTGGCAGCATGGCCTCGCTAGGGCAACGACGAGGTCGCTGCTGTGGTAACCTGTACGTGGGCCCAGACTCTATGGAGGAAAAAGACATCGATTAAAGGACAAGAAGATGACCAAGGGGGTGCGACATGATGGGGTTTGTGACTGCTCGTGATGCAGGCTAATCATCGCATTCCTACCAACAGCTGCCACCCACTCCCAAAGTCTGCGAGTTTCCTCTTCCAGGCCCATTGGAAGATTGCTCGTGGCTCAGAAAAAAAAAAAGAAAATATGCATCGTTATCAGGCGTGCTCGAGCGATGCAGAGACTATGACCGGGGGCGTCGGGGCAGCGCAGGCAGGTGATCGGGCCTAAAGTGGCGGGTTTCTTCGTTTACGAGCAATTGCGAATGATGTACGACTTATAGTAAAGGGCTGGGCGGTTCTTGTTTTATATCCCACAAAGGGATGGTAGGATGCCTCCTCTAGACAATAGCCAAATTTGTAGAGGTGTGCACTGATGCCAGGCACTTCGAGGAGACGCCGATTATACGCATCGTGGGAAATCGCATTTGTACACTGACACCAAGGTCAAAATCCGAGAGCTGGAGCAGGCAGTAGTTTTTTTTTTCTTTTTTTTTTTTTTTTTCCTAATCCCTAGCTGTTCCTCCATCTCCTGCAAGACAGTTCCAGTGGCTGGCCAAGAGCCTCCAAGCCGAAGCGAGGAAAGCGAGCGGAACAGGGATGCTGCATGATTCCATATAGGATGAATGCCGAACTATCGCCGGCTGGGGGTGAGCACAAGACCGGGGTTGGGGCTCCTATTCCTGTTCGGACTCATCTTGTCGAAGCCACGAAGTGAAGTAGGAAAAAAAAATCTACATCGCAGATAGATCTTAATAGGAACCGTGAGTTATTATTCGTTGTTTAACGAGTGTAGGTCTAGACCCCAATATCTGAGCCGCCTCCGGTCGGGTGGAAGCTGGTCGTGGGGGTACACACCACCCGGATCTCTCGCTTGTGCAGAGATCAACCGGGAGGGTTTGCAAGATCTCCTACCAAGTATACAGAAAGCAGGTCACACAACAGATCAGAAACCTGGAAAAATGGATTGGCGTGGCCAGCAGCGTGGCCAGCACACCCATTCCTCTGGATTACTGCCCTACGAATATCAGAGCCGAATCACCATCAAATCTGCACCTATAACACCGATGCAGCCCTAACATCATCAAATGGTATCCAAATCAGCCCATCGTTTCATTTGCTTTCGGTTCGTTTGGCTTTATGGGAATGAAGGAGCTTTGATTCTGATGATAGTGCCAGGCAGTGTGACCTAGGATATCTCGCAAACCGAACTCTTCCTTCAATTTCTATTTCCTTGCATTTCCCTCCTCCGCGGAGCCCGTGCGTCTTCCTGTCGCCGATTCCAAGGAGTTAACGTTCTTCGGTCTAACCTTAGACATTATTGGTTCACCGCCTCAGGATGGGGCATCTCCGAGGACCGCGGATTACTTCTCCGTCGCTATTCGGCATCTTGTAAGTGGTGGCACCGAAATAACATCGTAAACACCGAGAAGAACATTTTCGTGCCGCGTGCGGCTAGGATGTCGTGCTGCAGTTTCCTTCCGACCCCGGTAAGCCGCCTGTCGGTGGCTTCCGACCTTGCAAGGGGGTAGAACATGGGGATTGACTCCTTGGTGCGAACTGTCAAGCGGGGGAATATATCTGAGAGAATTCCCAGCTTTCGCCTTTCTGGTCTGGCAAACTCACCCTGGGCATTGCGCTGCGCCATTGTGCAGACCCGGTACAAGGACTGAGAGTCCCAATTCCACCGCCATGGCTCCCCAACCCTCCCGCCGTTCAAGCACCGAGCAGCCTAGCGAGCGTACGCTAGGATCCACCCAAGAGATGGATCAAAGCAGCGAACGGGACTCCGACATAGCGGCCCTCGAGAAGACACACTTTGCCCCCGTCCACGGCTCTCAGGGACATCCCCGGGGACGCTCCCATTCCTTCAGCTCCCACCTCAGCCGACAGAGGACGTCGGAGTCGAGAAAGGAGAGCCTCGACCCCGACCTGGACATCAACCTGCCTTATCGAACCCTCAGCAACAATGCCGACATGAACGAGTATCGTACGGAGACGACGGCTGGCGAAATTCCAGGTCCACCGATCCCGGCAGGCGATGGCGAGACACACTACCAATTGACGACGTTCAAGCCCAACGATTCTGAGAATCCTAAGAACTGGTCCAAAGCGTTCAAATGGTATTGCACCATGGTGGTTGCGGTGACTTGTTTCGTCGTGACCTTTGCCTCGAGCAATGTGTCTGCCGATATGATTGGTGTGATGGAGGAGTTCAATGTCAATGAGCAGCTTGCGCTGGCAACTATGTCATTCTTTGTTATTGGGCTCGGATTGGGTAGGTTGTCATTCTTTTCAAAGACTTAGACGTTCTCATTGACGAAGATGAAAAGGTCCAATGGCATTCGCTCCGCTCTCTGAGATTTACGGAAGACGACTAATTTAGTAGGTCCAGATTTGTGTTAATGCCTTTCTTGACCTCTTCTAACACTTTATCGACAGTGCTTCAACACTCCTTCTGGCCGTAATTTTTATTATCCCTTGCGCCGTCGCCCAGAACATCCAAACACTCCTGGTGTGTCGCTTCATCGCGGGGATCATGTTCTCGGCTCCCATGACATTGGTTGGCGGAACTCTAGCCGATATGTGGCGCTTGGAAGAGCGCGGTGTCCCAATGTCTGCATTCTCAGCTGCCCCATTCATGGGCCCAGCATGTAAGTCGTTCCCCACTTCCTCATCTCCTCCCTCACTTCTCCCTTCTATTTCTGGCTGAGCAGAGTTAATTGAACGGCGGCATTTTCTAGTTGGCCCCCTCATCGGCGGTTTTCTCTCCGACGCAAAAGGCTGGCGATGGCTCTACTGGATCCAGCTGATAGTGGCTGGAGTAATGTGGATTCTCATCACGTTCACCGTTCCGGAGACATACACGCCCACGATTCTCGCTCGCCGCGCCCGCAAACTCCGAAAGGAGACGGGCGAATCATACGTTACCGAGCATGATCTTGATATGCGTCCACTTAGTGAACGGCTCGGTCTCTTCCTAGTCCGCCCGTTCCAGTTGCTCTTTACAGAAGTTATTGTTTTCTTATTCTCACTGTATATGTCAATTCTTTATGGAGTGTTGTACATGTTCTTTGTGGCCTTTCCGATTGTCTACCAGAAGGGCAAGGGATACTCGTCATCGAAGACCGGTCTTATGTTTATACCGCTGGCTATTGGGGTGCGTAGTCACAACATTCTTTTTCCGGCTACTCTCTTACCAGGTCTCCATTAACATTCTCATTAGGTCCTTGCCTCCGGTCTCAGTGCGCCTCTCGTCAACAAGCATTACGTTTCAGTCGCGCGAAAACACCCCGGTCGTCCCCCGGCAGAGTTCCGCCTTTACCCAATGATGGCCAGTTGCTGGCTCATGCCGGTAGGCTTGTTCATATTTGCCTGGACCTCTTATCCGCACCTATCTTGGGCCGGCCCAGCTTTGGGAGGGTTCCCGGTAGGCTTCGGATTCATCTTCATGTATAACGCTACCAACAATTACCTTGTCGACTGCTACCAGCATCAAGCTGCCAGCGCCCTCGCGGCCAAGGTATGTCTACGGGCGTCTTTTGGCGCGGGTGTCATTCATTTTACGGTGCAAATGTATGCCAGGTTGGGATATCAGTGGGCGTCGTCTCTCGTGGCGTTCATCAGCCTTGCCTGCTGTGCCATCCCGTTTGCGTTTTTCAAGTATGGAGCTAGGATTCGAGAGTGGAGCAAGTATGCATATGCCGGCGATGACGAAGACGACGTGGTTGATTCTGGCCCATCCGACATTGAGAAGAATAGTGCCAAGAGCGCGGAGCCCACGGGAGGGGTTCTCGGGGCGCATTAAGATAACATAGAGCGGCTATCCATTAGACGGGGATAGATAGATGGATATAAAAACGGTGATTGTGAAGGATAGAGGTGGTGGGTGGGTGCCGATGGTGGTAGAAACAACGATGGAAGGACTGTTACAGGTGATTATCCTATACTGGTAATTGTATGCTGATACTTGATAGACATATTAAAGGATAGACGACATTCGGTTAGACTGCAGCAAGGAGAATAATACAGAACCGTATTCTAACTTTGGCCCCTCCTATTCCCTTTATCTCTCTCGTCTAAGTATCCCTATATCTAGCTGAAGCATGACAAAGAATGAGAGAAATTAGCCAACGCACGAGACGTTTTATGTTCTCGCCTAGTAAACTGGGGTGGGATTTATGCCATTATATCGGAAAACTATATTTGTGGCAATGGAACGGTCGATTGATTCCCATACTCGCTCAAACCCAAGCAATTAGGTCAACCTCGTAGGCACATAGGGGGTCCGGAGGACCAACTAATCAGGAGGCAGCATATGTTTATTGCCCCGGATGAGGCTCAATTCTCCAGGTTTAGAAATGGTGAGTGAAAGTCGACCAGCCACCAATGAAAACAATGGCGGATACCAAGTCCGGCCCCCGGAATTCCGACACCCGATGCGTCCTGACAGCTCTTCCCTTGGTGCTGGCCGTCCAATGTACATCAATTATTAAGTAATGATCCACTCATATTTGGGGGTCACTAAGACACACGTCAGCTATCGATGATGCGTCAACTTGCACCTCCATTTCCGTGATTGATCATATTCTGGCAGCAAGGGCCGCCATATTTCAGCCTGAGTCGTGGCTCTTCAGATATATGTCCCCAGCAGTCTTCGTGTCCCACGGCGATAATCTACTTGGAAAGTGGACCGGTGAGAGAGGAGGACGTGTCCAACCCACAATTGAATGACCGAGATGCGAGGGATGTGCAACAACAAACACTAGCCTGCCCGGTTAGCTCAATCGGTAGAGCGTGAGACTCTTAATCTCAAGGCTGCGGGTTCGACCCCCGCATTGGGCTCAAATCCCAATGCGCCTTCTAAGAAGGCACATCGATTTTTTTCTCTTCTTTTTGTCTTATTGTTTTTTCTTCAATTTTCGTATCTTGTTGATAGGTACGTAGGGGCGCTACAGTCAGTTCTGGCGTTAGGCAGACAGTCAGACACGCATTTGAGGATGGACCTCAGGAGCGGGTGTCTTCCTTCACCAGAATCCTTCAGCCGTTTCCTATTCCTACTAATTCCTCTCCTCATTTTAGTAAGCCCGACCGGTTGAAATAAGCAATTTCAAAGATTTTGCCAACAGATGATCAATTTTTCTTTTGACGGCTTGCTCTTTGGCAGGCTCTGCGGACGGGCTACGCATACACAGAGAAACAGAGAAACAGTTTAAAATAAATAAAAAAAAATAAATAAAAAATAAAAGGAAATAGAGATTGAGAAGAAAGGGAGAGATACAAAAAGTAAAGGCGGATGAATGCAAAAAGAATTGTTCTGAAATAGGAATGGGGGCCAACCGGGGATTGAACCCGGGACCTCTCGCAACTAAGCAGAGGGTGTTACCCTAAGCGAGAATCATACCACTAGACCATCGGCCCTTGTTTCCATTTCTAGGGTTAGCAAGACAGGTCGGAGAACGCCTCAAGACTGTGGGAAACTATGTTCCACTTCCTGCACTATGATGGGAACTCCTTGGAGATGTTGCCATTGACCTCTTTCGTATACCTTTCAGTTTTCCTCTCGGGGAGTCTTTTATTGCCGCCTAGGAAGTGTATCTAGGGCCCTGACGCTCCTGAAAGCTTGTAGTAGGAATTGATGAGACTGCAAGGAATGTCCCTATTAGTATCCCTCGGCAAAGGCAATTGGAATGAGAAAACCCCCCTGGGATGCCGCTCTACTCGTGTCTTCAGCACTGCAAAGTCTATGCCCAAAAACTAGATTCTAACCATTTCACATTTCACGTTTCACATTTCACTCTCTGACGAGTTCCGTTACGGGATCGAGCAAACATGATGATGAGAAGTCGTTTTAGTGCGCAATTGAAGACATCTGAACAGTGAAGTCATATCGCAAGATTCTGTGAAGTTACCTCCATCATATTCTTCAGCTACCAATGGAGTGTTGCAAACGCTAGACGTCGACGAGGACTGACAGGGCTAGGAGTATGATATGTCATCAGCCTATCGCACGCTCGAATACTGACAGAACACGACTCTCGGAAGAGTGTTTCCAAATAGGCCGGGAGACGTCCTCGCCGGGCCCAATCTTCTGGTGAGGCTCATGGTTGGCTAGATTTGACTTCTTGCGAGGATTTAATGGAACCTAAATATGGCCTGACAACGGATATATCTCAGTGGCCAAATTGCGACGCGTAACCATCGGCTAAAGCCGAATGAAAACGGGACAATAACACAAGTGGTTGCCTCAGAAATTTACCAGGGGAGAGACTTCGTTCTCTTAACTGTTTATATCAAAAAGAAGTCCGATTGTTTACGCACTGGCTATGACAGCGAATTGGAGCTTCCTGCTTTCTGTTGAATAGGTGTCAATAAGCTTGTCAGTCCATCTGCAGTGTGCCGATCACCGCGGAGCCGTGCCGCATGTTTGGGAAAAGAGCTCCTGGTCCTCCGGTCCCAGACTTACCCCGCAGGAAGCTCGCAGAAGGCGGGGGAGATTGGGTGGATCAAGGTATATCGGGAAACCAGTAAGTAAGAGACTGGAAATTGAAACGGCTATTGCTGTGCGTGCAAGTCCGGCATAATGCCCGGATAACACATTTACTGTGGGAAATTAGTGGTGCAATTAAATATGGACAGCTTGCTATTTCCGTTGGAAAGGCAGGTAGCTAGCTAGCTATTTAAGCTCGTCTCTGTCCGCAGCGGTTGACCGAGCATCATTACACTCGAATATTTCACCCACTCATCCTCCCTTATCTTACTCCACTTATCCCAAAATCTTTACCTTGTCATTTTGAACTAAAGTCTTTCTATACTCTCTCCGTCATGCCCAAGTTCATGTTCCAGGTCCGATCCTCTAAGGAGGCCGAGTCCGGAACCCCTCCTAGCGCCGAGCGCATGACTCTCATGATGACCTACAACAAGAGCCTCGTCGATGCTGGCATCTTGCTCTCCGGAAACGGCCTCCTCGCGTCTTCTCGGGGCGCACGCGTTTCGTTCGACGCCTCCGGTAACTCGAGCGTTGCGTCGGGCCCCTTCGACGTCACTACCGTCATTTCGGGCTACTGGATCATCCAGGCCAATGACCTCGCAGAGGCTCTCGACTGGGCCCGCAAGGCGCCGTTCAAGGATGGAGCCACCATTGAAGTTCGCCAGGTTGCGAGCGCCGAGGACTTCTAACCGATGCCGAATTTGTTCCCGTCTACGACAACGACATCGACATTAGCTGCCGCGTGCAGAGTATTACGATATGTATGAGTTGTGCGGTTAAGCAGGCAGCCGAAAGCCGCTTTAACTGCAAATGTTCAGCTCGCTTGATCTCTGAATTGACCCATTGGTGGGGAATTGGGATACCTCTGGCTGTATGATAGCGTTCATCTAGCAGCGGCAATCAATAGATGTTGGACGTTCCAAATGGATGATAGTTGGTCTTAGATGAAGGCAAACACACCATTACCCTGTGTTTATGTCCAGTAGCGACGGTTCAAGCGTCTGAACTATCTTTATGTTTCAGCTACTCTTTAAATCAGGTGCAACTTTCCCGCCCGTTGGATCTTCATTGTGCCGGGTCTCTTCCCATTTTCATGGAAGTCTGGAATCCTGCGCCCGCAATCCTCAGAACGACACACACTGTCATCTCATCGTAAATTGCGCTCTTTAGGGGACGGCAATAGGAGCTCGAATGGAGGGCATCGGAGACGCAGATCACATTTTCATCAATACTACGAAGGACGGGTAGATGCGAAACAGATAAATCTACTGGAGGGAAAAGCCGGCCGACACGGAAGTTACGAAGTAATAATTCCAACGTGAAAGTGAGTGGGCTGTACCATTCTCAAACCAGAACTGGGAAGCTAATCCCAATTCAGCTAACGATGAAAATGCCGCTGGCTGAAGGCGGAACATTATGGCGAATAAGTCAGCGACCATCATCCAATGAGTAGGGCAAAGTGCCAGAGTGGTTAATGGGTGTGACTAGAAATCACATGGCTTCGGCCGCGCATGTTCGAATCATGCCTTTGTCGAATTGTTTTTTTCCTTCTCCCTGCGTTTTACCTCTTTTCTTTTGTCCACTCTCCAGCAATTCTTCGAATTATAATTTTTTGTAATTTTAACTAAAATCAAGTTTTTTTCTATAATAGTATTTTCCCTTTGCAAACTACCTTTCTCTCTCTCTCTCTCTCTCTCTCTCTCTCTCTCTCTCTCTCTCTCTTTTTCACTTTTTTTTTTTTTATTCGAGGAGAGCAGCGTTTACGCCTTTTTAGGGAATTATAGATTGGATGGGGGTAGCGGTCGGTTACCTCAAGGTTACTTCTCAAGTTCATCAACTAATCGTATGCTTGACTCGAAATTTCGACATCAATATTATTCCTTTTTTATGGTACGGGTCCCGTGATTGAAAACTACGACAGATTCAGCTGATACGGTGTTTATTGCCTCCGGCCCCATTCACCTAGAAGCCCAGAGGCTCGGCTGGTTCGATTAGCTGGCATTTACGACGATGGACAAAGCGCTTTTGTTTTTGCTGCGGCAAGGGGAACCTCGAAGGTATCAAGTTTAACGACGTAAAGATCTCGTTTTAGTTCTATTTTCTAATAAAAGGGAAACGGGCGGCCTCCTTGCAACGTGGGGCACTTTGTCCATCCATCTACATAGTTAAACCTGAGTTTATAGCTGAAGTCACTGACTGGTAGAGCTGGCATTCCGTGTTGTAGTCACAGGATTTGTGTTTCGACCTTTCAATCTTGGAGGTTAGGGGCAGGGGGCAGGTATGGCTACGATCTGCTCCGTTTTGCTATTTCTGTTGACGTAGTTCGCGAGACTAAAATTTCCAGCACGCGATGGCATCCCTCAGTTTCGACAGCAGGAACGAGGAGTTCCTCAATTTCTTGACCACTGAGGCCCCGCGCTTCAATGGGTATGCTGAGGAGCTGAATGGCCATAATGGGAGGACTAGGAGTGTGAGGGTCACCTGTTCCTCGAAGCCCTAAGCACAGCGGTCAAGCAGATCTACAAGGATTCTAGGCCGCTAAGCGGGCTCCTCCCATGTACGAAATCACCAAAATGTACATCTCACGGAAGCTCCGCGATGCCGATCCTCCGACGCAAACGCCAAGACCCCGAAGTCCCTGCAAGGCTAAGCAAGTCGCTTCCCCTTAGTGCGTCTGTCCCACTCAAAGCGTCCGACATTGAAGAGCCCGAGAACCAGGAGAGGATCAAAATTTGGTTATTGCCCCTTCCCGGCATCCAACACTGCTCCCATTGTCGTTCGCAAAATCCCGACAGCGATACTTATCAAAGCTGTAGAGTATCTCGACCTTAAGTTTTTACCCAGACGAGGAATAAGCTGGAGGTTCTGTACTCTGGTTTCAAGGTCCTTAATTGGTCGCCTGGCAGATGTTCGGCTGTAGACATAATCTCCTTTTACTATTTTTCGTCAGTATCTAGGGTGTTCGTAGAAGTAACCATTTCTCCCGCTCCGCATCTTGAAACTGTTCCAAGGGAAAATGTAATTGACAGTGGACGTTTCGAAGAGTAGTGCGGTGACCAAGTCTGAATCAGTCAGTCCCTTTTTATTGGTTGGTTCAAGGGAATACGAGATCTGCCTTGCCTACTATTAGGATGCGAATGTAAGTATCCCCTTTCGTTCTGATACGAAAAGTCTTGTGGAAGAAGCCAAAGTCAAAATTGGGGAGTATAGACGTCAGTGAAGCAAGCTCGTACCTCGACGTCAAGTGGTTTCGAGGGAATTACTATGATATTGCAATAGGGGAAATCAGTTCTTAGTTCTTCAAGTGGAGTTAAGAAGAGTCAACAGTTTAACAGTAATTACCGGAAGGCAGCTGGTGCCAAGAGACGGGCCCATGGTCGCCCTACATCCCCGATTGAGCCGCCGCCTCCTCGGCCTCGGCGTCCACGCCATGATATCCCCTTTCATCGTCCCAGGCCCTGACCCCTCCGTTGGACATCCCACCACCCAGGGTAATCCCCAATCATAGACATTGTTGATGGAATTGGGGAAACGACGATCATGTTGGTCGGGTGCTAATATACCTGTTTCACGGTGTTTGGGGAAGCGGCGAGGACAAGGATTTCCGCCTTCTGGCCAGCCGGAGAGTACAAGCGTCTCACTTACAATATAGACCTTATTGTATAGGATATCTTGGCGGGGCGGACTGAAAATAAAAAGACAAAGACTACGGAAGAAGGGACGCAAGAGTACTATTGGCTAAAGCAAAATAGAGAACTGTTGCCCGAAGCTATTCAGATGATAATTTGAAAACGTTTTGCATGTCTTCGAGCACCAATCTC
The DNA here is from genome assembly GCA_002221725.1 of Scedosporium boydii. Taxonomy (NCBI): domain Eukaryota; kingdom Fungi; phylum Ascomycota; class Sordariomycetes; order Microascales; family Microascaceae; genus Scedosporium; species Scedosporium boydii. Next base: position 58,866 of record NJFT01000203.1, read on the forward strand.
AAATTCAATGATCATAGAACATGCCTCACTGTTCGAATTGACGACCGTAGCTCTCAGTCCTCCGCCAGTTGGCCACGATTAGAAATCAGATCAATTACAATGAATCAAGAGAGAAATACTGTCAGCGGAGAGCTGAGTTGAACTCACAGGACCCCAAGACTATGTGCCGGGCTCCTATGTCATGCAGATGGCTTCGTCGCGAGAGGAATGGCGGATTCCATGGCGGAAACGCTGATCACCAAGACATCAACTGACTTGCTTATTATTCTTAAAAGCCCCAGCGAAATGAAGATCACCTCACTGCAAAAGTGAGGTTGTCAAATTTTGCTTACATAGAAGTCTGTGAATGTATAGCCTCCCATTTTTAGGCAAGACACGGCACTCGCCCGAGACAGAACGGATCATTAATCAAGATATTTCTAGACAACGGACAGAACCAGCTGAAACCGGGGACCATGGAGTCTGCGCAATATTCTCCTGTAAGCCGAGGAATCGATCCCATCGATGCCGTCCACCGTAATTTTCAATCTGCGGTATGAGGAGAACAGCCAATGATCTTAGTTTCAACAGCTCACTCGTGTATAAAAGCCGGCAGATGGCCCGCAGCAATCCTCCAACTTTTCAAATCCAACAACTCAAGCGCACCATCCTTGCCTATTTCCAGTTTTCCCCTAATATCAACCACGTTCGTTTACACTAAACAAAATGAAGTTCGCCTATCTCCTCCCCTTCCTCGGTCTCGGTGCCCAGGGTGCCCTTAACGGCCCATGCTCAGGACCTGCCGCAGTCAGCGGTTGGGAGACCAAGGGAATTTGCATCAAAACATCCGAATGTGCCGGATATGGTGGCACATCGATTACCGGGGCCTGCCCTGACGACCCGGAGGATGTCAAGTGTTGCTGGATCCAGGGCGAGGACACCGCCGGGTGCCATGTCACTGGTTACTCCTCCTGCGACTGGACTCATAACCACTGCAGCGGTGAGACAGTCACTGGTAAGCCATTGATACCAGAACCAGAAGACATCAATAGATGTTATATACACGTGCAAGACACTGAATACAAAAATAGGTCTCTGCCCTGGTGGTGACGATTACAAGTGCTGCCATATTTAAGCACCTTCACAGAACGTAGCGTTCTGAAGGACTAGATACGATCACTACCCGATAAAATAAAGTTATAAGCTAGCTAGGTGAGCGGTTTCTAGCATAGTCACTTCGGGTGAAAGGATGAGTGAGACTTCATTGGGATTGTGATTCGGGGTGAGACCGGATTGGACTTTTAGGCCAGGCTGGGCATATATATAGAAAATGGAGGGTTATTAGTCTTAATGTACAAGAATGACTCTCACCAATTCCATGCCTTGCGCGATTGTGACATGAGCATCCCAAGCCAACTTGGAGCCCATACTAGTAACAGCGAGGACTAATCAATTGAAAAAGACCCACAAAGGGAAAATATAGAAGAGAGAGGCTATTACACTAGAGAAGTATAGATCAAGTTCTTTAAAGGAACTAGGTAGCTGGCGTAGATATGAGACGGATTCAGCTTTGACCGCCACTTGAGAGACAATGAAAGGGACCGTTGGTGGCCAATGGATGTGATAGTTCTCGCCCGTTGCAAAGCCCCTGCAAGGACCGACAGACCTCGGACTCGTTGATCAACGGGAATTGATTGATGCTGGAAACACGTAACAGGAGGTCTCCAGATATACATGTGCTAGGGTTACTATTAGGAGAAGGCAAATATGCAGTAGAACTGTTTAATTTTAATTTACTACTTCCGTAGTTTCTGGGACTAAGACTTTCAGGACACAGGGACTTCACTCGGCCTTCCAGTGATATTTAGCGGCCGGGTGGTCCGCCGGTGGCCTCGCAAGACCTGGCTGTCCATACAAATTCTCTCGGAAGGTACCTCCAGGCACCACTGGTCCATCCTGAAGAAGGCCCCTCTTCCGCAACACGGGAACAAGATGCTCAATGACTTCCTCGAAAGTCCTCGGCATAAGCGCATAGGCTAGATTGAAGCCGTCGATATCGGCCTCGGCGATCCACCTCTCCATCTCATCGGCGACCTCCTCAGCGGTACCGATAACGGTAGCACCGAGACCGCCAACCTTGATGTGGTTCGCAACGGCGTGCTTCGTCCACTTGGACACTGTCGGGCTAGCCTTGCTCCAGGACTCGACGGCCGAACGGATGGCGTTCGACTCGACGTGCCTCAGCTCTTCGTCATCGCCGTACTGAGCGAGGTCGATGCCGGTCCAGCCGCCGAAGAGCGCCAGAGCACCGTCCTCGGAGCCGTAGCCCAGGTACTCCTGGTACTTAGCCTATCGAAAGTGTGAGTTTAATTACATTCACTTAAGAGGCAAATTCATTTTAAGGAGCTACAAGAGGAGTCAGTCATACCTGAGCCTCTTCGGTGGTCTTCCCAATGATGGGACAGAGCATGGCCAAGAACTTGATCGAAGCAGGATCACGACCGAACTCGCGAGCCTGGGCGCGAATGTCGGCAATATTTTTGGCAACAGTGGAAGGAGAATGTCCGGCTACGAAGATGGCCTCAGCGTGCTTGGACGCGAAGGCCTTGCCGGCACGAGAGGTGCCGGCTTGGAAGATGACGGGGGTACGCTGGGGAGAGGGCTGGCAGATGTGAGGGCCAGGAACTTGGTAGAATTTTCCGACGTGGTCGATGGTGCGGACGAGCTTGGGGTCGATGAAGACGCCCGTCTTGCGGTCAAGCTTAACAGCATCGTCCCTCCAGGATGATTGCCTGTATCCAAGAAGCGTTCGTTAGTATGGATGACTACGATAGGATCGGACACCATGTCGCATGTTCATTCATTTGGCATACCAAAGCTTGTACATGACCTCGATGTACTCCTCAGCCATGGCATAGCGGTCATCATGCTCGGGCTGGGCAGTGTGTCCGAGGTTACGGACGGCAGAGTCGAGGTAACCGGTGACAACGTTCCAGGCGACACGGCCACCCGACAAGTGGTCAATAGTACTTAGCCGTCGAGCCAGGTGGTAGGGCTGTTCGTAGGTAGTCGCCACCGTAACTCCGAAGCCTAGGCTCTCCGTGGCAGCGGCCATGGCTGAGATTGGGCCCAGGGGCTCATTGACGGGCCATTGGGCGCCGGAGATGATAGAGGGGTCGGGGTTCTTGGGTCCCTTGTACACGTCATATGCGCCCTTGTCTCTGTGTTAGATTAAGGTTGCCCCGACACGTGGAGGCTGGCATCCATATTCGGCAGTCTCAGAGCTCGGACTGGCAAAGAGGATGGGAGAGAGTGGAGAGAAAGAAACGAGCGGCCAGGGAACATAGGCCAGGGGGCCATGGAGGGAGGTCAGAAAGACACAGGGATGGGAGAATACATACAAGTACATCGGCAATGAACATGCCATGAAATCCGCCCTTCTCGAGGAGCTGGGCAAGCTTGACCCAATGCTTCACGTTGTTGAAATCGGCAGAATGGTCGTCAGGGTGCTGCCAAAGACCGGGGGACTGATGGCCCGAGCAGCTCTCCACAAAAGCATTGAGGATAAGCTTCTTCTTGGGGGCAGCAGCCTGGCCCGTGGTAGCGGAGGCGGTTTCGGACATTGCTTCCCTGGGAGTTTCTTTCCTGGTTTCTTTTTTTTTCTTTCTAGCTGCGGCGAAAGATAACGCAACTGGGTTCTCAGGAGTACTCAGTACATGCACAAAATGCCGGCTCGCAGAGAAGTTGAAGGGTTCAAGGTTTCCCGGAAATCTAAGTCTCACTTCGGAGCATATCTCTTGTGGTTTAAGGGCGAGTTTTTATTCGCGACCAGTCTGCGCAGACAAGCCATCGAAAACCTAACAAAAAAAAGCCGACCCAAAACAACGCTCGTCTCCGAAACGCTAACGTGGGGTTGCGGGTTTAATTGACACACGACGCAGCGCACTTCTCGTGCCACTTTCCAGATGGCGTTTCGCGGGATGGCTGCAGATAACGAGACAGATCGACCCCTGCGGTGCGGTTGCCCTGGGCTGGGCTGGGCTGGGCTGGGTTGGCCCCTTGCCCGAGTCGCGATGACGCGAGAATAGTGCAAGTGGCGACGTTTATCCTGCTCGCCGCCATCCAATCAACGACGAAACAACTCCCACAGAGTGCCAAACCCGCTTGGACGGAACCGAGCTCGACATTTCTTGGATGGATTATCGAATATGTAATCGATGATGGAGGCGGGGGGACTCATTGCAGCTGCATGGGAAGTGGACTGTGGACTAATATGCTTTGCGAGATAGGTTGAAGCTATTGGAGGTAGTGAGATTTCCTAGTTTAGTATCGGCCGGGTTGATCTCGTTCTCGCCATCCCGTTTCCCACTCCCGGTCGACAACAGTCACATTTTCGAGCCCTGCCATTTCGAGCCCTGCTGGGCGGACATTTTATTATTATTATTACTACTATCACTAATCCTGGTGTGGCGCGCCCTCGGCATTATCACGACATTTTTATTGGAATTTTCTCATCCTTCCTGCCATGCAACCAACACCAGATTTTGCATGCGCAATGGAACCCGAGGAGCCGGTAACCGGCCTCGACCTGTCGAATCTTGCATGACGGACGATATCGGTGCGACGTCCCGAGAGAAGCTTTAAGAGCTCGGAGCCACCCCGGCGGGATCGACACAATGGCATGAGAGCTCGACGTTGCGTGGCCTGCCTTGCATCTAATTTTCTGCAATTTCCCTTCTGCCTCTGCCTCGAACGCGCAATTGGATTCTTCACAGTCTCGAAAATTTCCCCCTCTCCACTTTGAGCAAGCAGACAACCTTCAATGGCTGGTGGTGGTGAAGATGCTGGCGCGAGCGCGGCCAACGCCGTTGTGGCACCGGCCTTGCCTCAAGGCGCGGCGTAGTACGTGTTGAATTTTTCCAAATTATATGCTGCGTGCAGTAATATGCACCGATTGGTGGTTGATAATACTAACATCTTTGTTTTTCTCAAGCGCGGTCGTCGCGGGTGTAGGTTTCGTTATCGCCCTCGTCATGATCGGCATCACACGCGTCCTGAAGAGGACCATCGGAGAAGACAACCGCAAGACCGAAATGTTCATCACGGCAAACAGAACTATCAAGACCGGCCTCACAAGCTCCGCTGTCATCTCTTCGTGGCTTTGGAGTACTGCCATGTTGGGAAGCACGCTCGTTGGGTACAACTTTGGCGTTGCTGGACCCTTTTGGTTTGCTGCGGGGTGAGTCTGATCCACCGATCCACACACTCATCACAATCGATCGACACCAAGAACTGCTCCGCAGTGCTAATGATGATGGTCTAGATGCTCCCCCATGATTGTCTTCTTCTCCGTCCTGGGCATTGCTTGCAAGCTTAGGGTCCCGCAGGCCCACACCTTGCTGGAGATTATCCGCATTCGATACGGTACCGTGGGCCACATCGTCTGGATTATCCTCTGCCTGATCAACAATATCATTGCCGTCGCAAACATGCTTCTCGGTGCCAGTGCTGCGATTTCTGCAGTGTGAGTTTCCTCTCCTTGCCCTGCCATTGCCGTCTCCCTCTCTAATTGTGAGACAATAGATCCGGAATGCACGTCATTGCGGCGACGTTCCTCCTCCCAGTCGGTGTCGTGGTGTACACGTACATCGGTGGCATCAAATCTACCTTCTTGACTGACTACTTCCACACCTTTGTCATTACTATCATCATCTGCTTCTTCACGATCAAGGCGTTCATCACAGAGGAGATCTCCTCTCCAGCTCATCTCTACGACCTCGTGGTAGCGGCTGGCAAAGCCCATCCTGTCGCCGGCAACCATGAGGGATCATATTTGACCATGGCCAGCCACGATGTAAGTACATATTTGGCATCCCTCCCTGAAAACACCACCCGCCCTAACAGTGCGATCTTTAGGCAATGCTGTTTGGAATTATCCACATCTTGGCAAACTTTGGTCTCGTCATCATGGACACCGGCTTCTTCGTCAAGGCCTTCAGTGCCAAGGTGGAAGCGGTTGTTCCCGGATACATTGTCGGCGGCCTCGCCTACTTTGCTATCCCTTGGTGCCTGGGAACGCTCATGAGCAGCATCGCCCTGGGACTTGAGGATAATCCCATCTTCCCCACATATCCCCGACGCATGTCTCCCGTGGAAGTCTCCAACGGTCTTGTGCTGCCTTACGCGGCCATTGCCATTGCGGGCAAGGGTGGTGCGGCGGCCATCCTCATCATCACATTCATGGCGGTTACCTCCACCCTGTCCGCTCAAGTCATCGCTGTCTCTTCAATCATTAGCTTTGACATTTACCGCCAGTACATCAACAAGACCGCTAGCGATAGGGACGTCATCAAGTGGAGCCACATAGGTGTGATCTTCTTCGGTCTATTCTCCGCCTGCTTCTCGACCATCCTCCACTACGGCAAAGTCGACCTCGGCTGGACGCTGTACATGCTCGGTGTTTTGACCTGCCCCGGTATTTTTCCCACTACCTTCGCCATCCTCTGGAAGAAGCAGTCGACTGCAGCCGCCGTGATCTCTCCCATCCTAGGCATGCTGACTGGTCTTGCCGTCTGGATTGGCACGGCCTACCACTTCTACGGAGAAGTCAGCGTCGCCTCTACCGGCCAAGCCGTTCCATGCACCTGGGGTACCGCGATCTCAGCCCTCAGCCCAGCCGTGTACTCCATCATCATCTCCCTCATCAAGCCGGCAAACTACAACTGGGCCGACTTTGGCAAGGAGAACCTCGCGCTCGAGGACAGCAGCAACGACGACTCGGCCGCCAACTCGACCGACGAGGATGTCTCCAAGTACAAGGCAAACAAGGCCCTTCTCAGGCGGTGGGGCCGCATCGCCGTCATCTGGTCGCTCGCTACATTCTTCGGGCACTGGGTGCTCTGGCCTCTTCCCATGTATGCTGCCAAATACATCTTTGAGAAGGGCTTTTACGTGGCGTGGCTTGTTGTTGCGATTATCTGGGTCTGGGGCACAATGTTTATCACTGGATTTTATCCTATTATTGATGGACGGCAGCAGATTTGGAACGTTATCCAGCTACTTAGGAAGGGTGAGACGGAGGCTGAGACTATTGACGGCAGGGAGAGCGTGGAGAGGGAGCAGGTGACAATTACGGAAAAGAAGGCCTAGATTGATAAAATGATGGGCGGTTAGAAACTTAGATATATAGGCTTTGATTAGAATGCAATTCCTTGATGTGAACACGCCGTGTTTGGCCAAGACAACATTTCGTTCTTTTCGATTCGAGGCGGGCCTGGATATCTTGGGCCAGTCCTCAAGCTGTCCGGAGTCCGGACCCGAAGTCATTGACTGGCCAGCCACCGAAAGGATACTAGAGTACTTCGGAACCTTCTACTTGAGATCGAGCACGGCGTGCCTCCAGTGGGCGTTCCTCTGTCACCGCCTGAGCAAATGGGGAAAAAGTAAGTGATGGGCGCTGTCGCAGGCGGCATGTACACACTCTTGGCGACAGCGTGGCGCGGAAAATCGGCAACAGTGCGTCTTGTTCCGAGAGAGCCGATGACCTTCACCTGCCACAGCTTCTGAGCAACGCACGAGCGATGTTCAAAGCAGGTCGACTTTAAAATTGCAAGACACAAAAAACTTGCCCGTTTTCTTAAAGCGGACAGAGAATAATGCGAGCATTAATAATCAACAATGCATTCCCGACCATTCAATGTTACCTGTCCGCACCGTCCAGCGTATTTAAGAGAGAAGAAGGAGGAGAGAGGAGAGAGAAGAGGGAAAAAAGGCAACTTTAACACAATCAAAGAATCCAGTCGACAATGCATGCGAATGAGTGTTGGGCTTGCAGAGGTACTGTCCTGTCCCCCATCCCCTGTCGTTGAAGTGAGTGCACTACTTACTCGGTTACTCGGGCGCAACAGACTCCAGGGCCGTTTGCAACCGCGCACGCCCACGTTGTTCCCGGTGCGCCAAGTCTAATCGACCCTGTCAGTATGGGTTACGGCTGTCTTGGCCAAGGCCTACCAATACGAAGCGGAGCTTGACCCATTCCCATTCCATTCCGCATCGATTTGGGACCGCAAAAAGTGTCTCCCAAACGAGCTTTGTAAATGCGACGTCATGGGATATCCAGCTCCACCATTACTTACGGATGAATCAAGGTTGACTCTCTCTCACGGAATTTTTATCATGCCTATCACCCAACTAATGCTCCAGAGCTAGGACTTGGTGTTCGTGAGGGGTTTGCCTTTCAAACACTCGATCTGCCAATGGCGCCATCATGGCTCCCAAGCAACCTAGGTTATGAGGAAAGAGAGCTCCTTGACCACTGTAAGTATATTGCTAGTATTTTTTGTAAATTTGACGAAGTTAATACTTGCAGTTATATGCACGGCGTCGTCCACACTAGCTACTTTCGAACCTGACAAGAACGAATTCTTGAGTCTTTTGGTGCGTCTAGCTCTTGTAGATGGCTCACCGTCTTCGATGGCTGTGCTACAATCGGCCTTGGCGCTCTCGTCATTCCACCGGCATGGTCTGCAAGCAGATGTTTTTCGGTTGAAAGAGCGCGCTCTCCGTACACTGATCACATCTTGCACTCCCTGTGTTGAAAGTCCCACCGTAGTTCAACACATTGCGGCTAGTATGATACTGTGCCACCTTGAGGTATGTTCGAGCTTGGGTCTATCCCTTTTTGGACCAAACACTTACCAACGGCCCAAGATGCTCGGAATGCCAAATACAGTATCCCTGTGGTTCTGTAAGTGATGTGCGGTCTATTTGCTTGTAACGGCTTAGCCTAGAACGATTTGTCCGGGGCGGCGTTAGTTGTTGTGCTGCGTTGTCATGAAGATATGCGGCCTGTTGCTTCAAAGACATTGCTAACTGGATTTTGCATTCTAGGTCATTTGAGTGGAGCTAAATATTTAATCGACAACGCAGACGTTGACAGCCCATATTTTCAAGGCGAATTTTCCAGACTTCTAGGCTGGGTAGAGTATCATATTGTCATGAGCCGGTTTAGCATCCGACACTGGTATATAAATGAAGAGCCTATTAAAGGAATCAAAAATTCCGTACCTGTGGACCAGGGTACTTGCCAATTACGAAAGGTTAGTTAGGCTGAAGAATATGAAAATCCATGTCCGCACCGTCATTTATCTAACACGAGACAGGTCAAAGATGTCTCGTACTGCTCACATGAAGTTCTTCGATATCTGTATATTATGTTCGAGATGATTCGACAACCGACCGACTTACGGTACCACAACGACGAATACGAAAAGTCCTTGCGTTGCCTCGAAAGCAGGATAGCCAATATTGTCCCGTTGGCACCAGAAGGTATATCGGATACCACGTCCGGCCTGAGCACAGCCTGGGTCGCTGCAGTCGAGCTTTTCAAACTAGCTGCCCTAATTTACCTTCAGAGAGCATCGCGGAGCTTTTCGGGAACCTCCCCTCAAATTGACGCAATGGTTGAGAGGGCGTATGTACTTTTGGACGACGTGGAGGCCTTCAGTCCGGCCTTTCCACTGCTGATGATTGGATGCGAGGCTCGGACGGATGAGCAGAGAATGAGAATTCTAGGGCATATTGGAAGAGCAATGAAGACCTCGAGTCTGAGGAGTTTGCATGGACTACAAAACATTCTCCAGCAGATATGGGTCCAGGATGACCTTGCTGTTGATTATGAGCTGGACTACTTGAATAGGTTGGACGCTGTACTAACTTCTTACCGGATTATGCCGAGTTTTGTCTAATATTAGGAAGTTCTCCGATTTGGAATATGATGGATAGGACATTCATTCCGTGGGAATGTTCCTTCATGGATTCTACAATGGTTCATACTGGATCTTTATCAAGAATTTGAAATGATGCCCAAGCTTTCACAATACTCGCAACGCCCCAAGCGAGGAAGCAGAGGCCTATCGCGTGAGAATATACGGTACACTTGAAAGTTTCCCAAACGCATTCGCCATTCCGAAGAACCAAGCATCAAGCAGCAGCCGGGAAGCGCTTGTATCCTACGTCCTTGACAAAAGTCTGCTGCCAAGGACCCTGAGACTTGTGCTCGGCGAGCTCGGCGTAGAATTTTCCATGTGCCTCGCCACTAATCTTAGAGTATGCAGGAGTCCCATCGGCCTTCCGCTCATCGGCATAATAGAATCTGCTTTTTCGTTAATTTCAAAAATGCTGAGGCGGAAGAAGGAAAACGCGTACTTGAAGCCTTTATTAGCGTATGCGGCAGCAGCAGAGCGGATGATGTGAGCCGTTGCAGATTTACCCACGCCGCCATCCAGAAGACCTGCAATGATGGTTTCGTTGAGGATATTGCCAGTGTAGATGAATGTCTTGGACCTATGGTCAGGGAGTCTCTCGAAGCTCAAGGCTGCCTGCTGTGCAGCGACAAAGGCACTGGTCGTGTTGACGTGCAAGTCTCGAGTAAAGTCGGCCAAGGGAATAGACAGCGGTTCCTCTGGATTGTTCGGGGCCCCAGCAGATGCTTCGAGGGTGTCAGCGGGGTTTCGGTGAGAGGCTTCCATGATTCTATGAGGAACATGCTTACCATTGTAGACAACAACACTCGGCAGACCGAGCGATGCCTCGACTTTCGAGAAGATGCCCTTCACGCAACTAGGGTCCGCTAGGTCGGCAGAAATGCGGACCAAGTCTGCATTATTTTCTTCCTTGACACCCCTAGATGCCAAGGCGACCTTGTAGCCCTTTGCGACAAAGGCCCGAGCCACATGATGCCCGACATTGGGACCCGATCCGAGAATGAGGAGAACCGGAGACGTGCTAGCCATATTAAGCTTGTATTAATTGAAGAGAAGAGAGAGGGAACTACTAAATTGAAGAGAAGAGAGAGAGAACGACTAATTGAAGAGAGAGAGAGCGACCATTGAAGAAGACAGAAGTCTTCTTTATATTGACTTCAATGGTCAACTCGCAGGTTTATCTGTATCCCTCATTAGTTTGCCAGTCTGCTTTTGTTTGCTTGAACTCTATCAATAACTCCCTGTCGTCTTGTCGCATCGTACTCAGTACTCACAATGCAGTCAATGTCGATGACAAATTCAATGAGCTGGATGGTGGCAACTGCAACATGAGAGGTGATGATAATGAATGCATTTCTAATCACTAATAATGCTCGCTTATTGGTCTTTCCGCCTTGAGAAAACTGGCAACTTTTTTGTATGTCTTGGCAATTTGAGCCTTGTTTTTCGGCGTATCATGGCGTAGGAGATGGTGACGGATTTAAAATCGGCAAAATCGAGCAAAATCGAGGAAACGAGGTTCAAGGCCGATATATAAATACATGCACTTTTGCTGCTCTCCTGGGTTCATCAACTCTGGCAATCATCCTACCATCTCATCCCAGTCTTCATACAGTTTCCAACCATCACAATGTCTTCCTGGGTGATTACTGGAGTCTCGCGTGGCCTTGGCGTACGCTCTCATCCCTGCTTCATGAACAAGATTCGTGTAACTAATACACATATACTTCGTCATCTAGTTCGAGTTCCTCCGCCAGCTCTCTGAAAACCCATCCAACACCGTCTTCGGCATCGCTCGCGATAAAGCCGCCGTCGAGTCCAAGGTTGCCGCTGAAATCGGCCGGGAAAATATTCACATCATTCAGGCCGACACAACGGACCCATTGGCATTGGAGGTATGCGAATGAGAAATCAATTGAAACCGCAAGTCGAAACTAACCCAACGATTTCGTAGAAAGCAGCTCAGTACGTTTCTGAGAGAACCAATGGCGCCCTTGACTATGTCATTGCCAATGCCGCGCTTCAATCTAAGACTGCGTTGGTTGGCTTTGATACTCTGTAAGTTCTAGGCGGAGTGACGAAGATCCCTGGGATAGTTGGTTTGAGATTAATTCCTCCTCAGGAGCCGCGACCCGAAAGCTCTTGAACAAGACCTGATTGACCACTTCCGAGTCAATACCATCGGCGCTGTCCATCTTTTTAATGCTTTCATGCCTTTGATTTTGAAAGGTCGGGCAAAGAAAGTGATTGCCATCTCCACGGGCTTGTCGGACCCTGAGATGACACTGAAAGCCGATATCCACCAAGCCACATCCTATGCAATGAGCAAGGCGGCTCTTAACATGGCCATAGCCAAGTTCAGCGCCTTGTACCGTGAGAAAGGCGTTCTCTGCATGGCTATATGCCCTGGTGCTGTAGACACCGGCAGTCTTAATATTGGTATGTAGTCGTCTTGACAACGGAAACGGAATCTTTTTTTTTTTTTTTTTTTGTGCTAACGTTTTGATAGAAACGGAGGAGGAGGGACAGTTGGCTATGGCTATGTTTGGGAAGTTTAAGGAATATTCTCCCACCTTCCAGGGGCCCATGAAGCCAGAAGACAGTGTCAAATCGGTCTTGGCTCTCGTCAATAAGGCTACCGTTGACGGTGGTTATGCAGGCGTCTTTCTCTCTCATACGGAATCAAAGCCGTATCTTTAAGATCGTGTACCAAGAAGTGTTGAGGCCAGCAGCCTTCACATGCGCTAGGCGCTCGGCAACCTCGCTCTCACTGCAACAGATAGACTTTGCTTGTTTGATGCTGTATTTGCAGGGTTGTTTGGCTCTAGAAACCAGGGTTTGAGTAGTGGCTGGCAGTTACTGAATGATTGAAGAGATTGAAGAAAAGAAGGGACGAAAACAGTTGTCTTCTTATTTAAACTGAATAATGCGTTTTCCATTCCCCTTCGGTCCTAGTCTCATGCAATTCACCTTGGGCCTCTCCGGTACAAGGGCCCATGCCACTCCCGGCACCTTTCCCTCCGTCTTACTCAATACCCCCCATAATCCATATCCCTGGCCCTGTTTGAAAAGAGACTTTGGAATAAGTCCATTTCTATGTTGAAGTATTTTACGAAGTAAGAATAATACTTTATGAGGATGTACTTGTTCGCGACGTGCTCCGAAACCCCCACTCCGCAGCTTGATCGGTCGTAAGCAACGGACCTGATATCGCCGAAGGACGCGCCCTGCCAATCATAGTCTGCGGAAGGATCTAATCTGATTGATTATGGGGCGCATTACACCCACCGTTCTTCGTATCCATCAATAGACATCAAGGGTTGTTAGGTCAGAGCGCCACATCGCTTTCGCGTCAATGGCGTGGGCTGATGCACCTTGATGCCCGTTGTCGGACCTTTTTTTCAAAAGAAGTTCGTATCGTACCGTACATAAGGACGACTCCAGCCCCTTTCCGTGAAGAAAGCTGGATACTCACCCAAGGATACTGAAGCAAGCAATAATTATCTCGGAATCAAAATGGAGACTGGCAACACGGTTGCTGTGGTCGGCTTGGGTGGGTCACCTCAGGTCCTCGGTTCATGCGATGCTATGATTGATTGCTGATGTTGTCCTCTTCAATAGGGGCTCTTGGCCTTGTTGCTGTGAAGAATCTGGCCGAGGAGGGTTTCCATGTGACCGGGTTTGAACAGAACCCATTTGTTGGGGGGTTGTGGCACTACGCGAATGATGATCGTGTCTCAGCCCTTCCAAGTAAGAAGTCATCCCGCCTTCGCCAGCTCACTCTCGAGTCTCAAGCCACTGATCGCCATTATACAGGTACCGTCATTAATATCTCAAAGGAGCGCGTGCGTATTGGCATCTATTACCCACGGGCACACCTATACATGGAACAAATGGCTGATACGGTGTACCCATCATAGGGATGTTTTACAGATTTCCCGTTCCCCGAAGGTAAGGTCTGCCAAGCACGAGGCTATCCGATGAATGGACATTTAAGAAAGTGATGTAGATGCTGCGAGCTACTTGCATAGCCCCGACATTGAGCGCTACCTAGAAAGTTACGTCGACCACTTCGGCCTCCGTTCGAAACTCCGCCTCGAAACGCGTGTCACCAAAATCTCCCGGAATGAGAGTGAACGCAACTGGATCCTCCAAATAGAGGATAGAAAAGGCCAACGCATCGAATCTTTCGACAGAGTCGTTGTTGCCACAGGCATCAACCAGATTCCTAATGTCCCTGCCGTTGAGGGCATTGACAGCTTTGAGGGCGAGGCCCTTCACTCCCGCGCGTTTAAACAGTTCGTACTCTCCACGGGAATTAATGTTGTCTCAACAACACCTATAGTGACTTTCTGACCAAGCCCACAGACCAGAACGCTTCGATGGCAAGAGAGTCCTTGTTGTCGGACTCGGTAACACGGGCGCCGACACGGCTACGTCCCTCATCGGCCATGCCAAGAGTATACACGTCTCTTTCAACCATGGAACCTATGTGGTGAGTACATATTTTATATTGTTTCCAGAACAGCCGTAATCAAATAGAGCTAAAGCATGGTGATAAATTAGTTGCCGCGAGTCATTGACGGCAAAGCTATCGACCACACTATCACCCTTCAAATGATCAACATACAAGGCTTTATGGAACGCTACATCCCTTTCATCTCCGAACGCGTCTTCAATTCATTCCTTTCCAAGTTGCAGAACAAAGCCTTCACCATCAGGCCTGAATGGGGCCTCTCCCCGGCGCCAAGTCTAAAGAATGGGGTGATACCTGTCATATCTGACACGATCGTCTCCGCGCTCGAATCAAAGGCCGTCCTGCCAGTAACGGGTCTGAAGCGCGTCATCGGTCCAAGGAGTGTGGAACTCAAGGACGGCACGGTTCTCGAAGTCGACACCATCATCTTCTGCACGGGATACCGGAACAACTTTTCCATTATCCAAGGCGAATTCGACCCCACCGCGAAGACGACCCCGGAGTGGGCTAAAGCACCATTCTCCAACGGCAGATGCCTGCCTAGGCTCTACCAGGGCGTGTTCTCTCTAGAAGCACCCAATAGCTTGGCCTTCCTCGGCGGTGTTGGCTATCCGGCCGGCGCTTTCCAAATCTACGACCTCGTGATGATGGTGATTACCCAGGTTTGGAAGGGGAAGTCCTCTCTTCCTTCCGCAGAAGAAATGGCCACCCAAGTCGACCGCCGGCATGCGGAGCTGTGTCGGCGTGCTCACGCAGCGCCCGTGAATCCCGTGTTCTTCAGCCAGAGCGAATGGATCTCGTGGGCGAATCCCATCGCCGGTACGGGGCTGGATGTATACCTCGGCTGGGGGCGGGAGGCGTGGAAGCTGTGGTGGGAGGACCCCGAGCTGTACCGGCTTTTGGCCAAGGGGCTGCTTAGCCCCCATGTCTTCCGTGCCCTGCCTGGAAAGAGGAAGAAATGGGACGGAGCACGAGAGGAGCTGATACGCATTAACCGAGCGGTCAGAGAGCAGCAGAAAATGAAGCGTTCTTGAGACCAGAGGTCACAGAAGAGATAATTTTTTCTCGGACTTGAGGTTTACACTTGTAATTATCCTGTTTGATCAATAGTTTGTCCTTGTCTACTTCCCGCTTTGGCCATTTGTGGCTGTGGCAATGGCCTGAGATCATATGTCTACGATGATGAATTCACCAATCGCCGCCCCCTTTACTATTCAAGCAGAAGCCAATGCTCCGAATGCCCTGAATGCTCTGAATGCCTCCCAAATTTCTTCTGAGGCAAGCGACGGAGTGATGGCGAAGCCCCCTCGCCAGCAGCTCAAACGAGGTGCGGTATAAAACGCGAGTAAAAAGAAGCACGGGTGAA
>NJFT01000204.1:0-74326 GCA_002221725.1 Scedosporium boydii
AAAAAAAAAAAAAAACCAACAATATTTGTTTGAATTTGTTCGATGCAAAGGCAAAGTTAATAACGCTCCTGCAGATACTCGGTTTCAGCTATGTTATGTTTCTACCTTCATCTTGTTGAACTTTGCCCAATCTGCGACGCTGGAAATGGCTACTCGAAATAGGGCTTTACTAAACAAGTGGAGAGACACACTGCGCAGCCTAGCCAGAGCATGGCCACTTGCTCGACTGGCGACTATGAGACTGGACGCCATCTTCTGGAAGGGCCTGGACTCGGTGGTCTATGGGGCGGGCCCACATAGCCCCGCTATGAGGCTTCTGAACGATTCGGGGCCTGGCGCTTTGTGCGAGGAGTAACGGGGCATCGTGTTCGAGCGTGCGAACCGGCTTCGAGCTCCGCGGCGCCGCCTTTGGGATCCCACCCTGAATCATTTATGAATACTGATTAAGAAGTATGGGAATTATATATACCTTCCGAGGAGTTCTCAAAGTGAGCTACTATCTGTTCTTCCTCCTTATAAGTGTTCTTACTATGATATCAATAATATGGTGATACTAAAGGAAGCTGCAATACTAGGGGAACCATAATGAGACAGAGGGGAAAAAAATTGTCATTAGCATGCACCGTAGCTCTCGCCTCTATGTTTTCATTCACCGTTCGGTGTAGACGATTTATCCTTCCCTGAGAGCCCATGACAGAGTATCAGCTGCGAGCAGCGTCATACCGTACGACCGCACCCAATAACACCTGGGTCCCAATCACACAGTCCTCGGGGGTACAGTATTCGTCTGGAGTATGGCTCAGACCATTCCTCGTCGGTGAAAAAATCATAGCCGTGGGGCAGACCTTGTTCACTTGACAGCTGTCATGACTAGCACCGCTCACCATGTGCCTCCACAGCTTGCGGCTGCCGTCCGAAAAGCCCGGTAGCCGGGCGCATACCTCATCTGCCGCCTCCTCCACCGCCGCGATGCAGTCCTTATGAAAGGATGTGGCCGCGTTATCCGTGAGTGCCTTCCAGTGAACTTGAACGCCCCGCTCTGAGTCCTTGGAGGCAATGGTGTCGAACTCCTCGCGGAGTGCGGCGACCATCTCGGCCAGCGTCTCGTTTATGGGATGGCGGATGTCTAGGGAGAATTTCGTAGTGTGCGCCACGGTGTTTACGCTCCCGGGCAGACCGTTGAGGATGCCGGTGGTGACAAGGCCCTCAAAGGACTTAGCAACCTCGTTGGATGCCACAATCATCTTGGCCGCAGCTAAGAGCGAATCCCTCCGCGCGGCCAGCGGGGTCGTTCCTGCGTGTCCGTCCCTCCCCTTGACCTCAACCTCGTACCAGCAGTAGGCCTGTGCGCCCGTGACGACGCCGACCTTTCGCTCCTCATCCTCAAGGATGGGGCCTTGCTCTATGTGCAGCTCGAAGTGCGCGGCCATGGGCTGGGCCTCGTGCGATGCTGAGATGTTACCGAGGAAGCCGATACGTTCGAGTTCTTGTCTAACAGTGCGAGGGGTCGATCCGTTTTGCGGAGGGGTCACTTCTGTGCAATTCCAGGCTGTTTCGAGCGGAATGGCTCCGGACCAGACGCCAGAGGCAATGGTGGTTATCGGGAAGCGAGCGCCTTCCTCACTAGCAAGCCCAGGAGTTCATATTAGCATTCGTGATCAAGTCCGCATCTCAAGCTATAGAAAAGGAAAAAAAAATGAGAGAGAGAAAGAGAAACGAACTTTGTCCAATTCACAAGCCCTACAGGGCCTTCTGTCTCGTACTTGTTCTCGTGCAATGTTCTCAAGACCTCGAGGGCGGCCATGACGCCTAGAATGCCGTCATACCTGCCTCCCGTAGGCTGCGTGTCAAGATGCGACCCCATCATGACGGGCGCCATGGTCTTGGATTTACCCGGCCTTACCGCGAAAATGTTGCCCATCTGGTCGACGGCAACGGTGCAGCCGATAGCCCGTACTTCGTCTACCAGCCATTCGCGGACCTCTTTGTCGTCGTCGCTGAGGGAGAGACGGGCCATTCCGGTTTCAGTTGGGTGACTAAACTCACATGGCGAAGATTGCCACAATCAGGCTCCGGCAATTTTTTTTTTATAAGGTAAACTAGAAATACAGCATCGGAGAGGAAGAGGGATTTGTGTTCTTTCTCTTCATAAGAGTGTCTTAACTTACTCTCCATACGGATGAGCTTTTCCGAATTCACAGGTCGCATGGATTGATTCCATCAACCTCGAGCCGTTGACTTGCAGTGTCAGGTCCCGAAAGGCAGACTTCGTCGCAGGCGTAGCCGCGGGGACGATCATTGTACGGACGGAGGATGGCATCCTAGTGGAAAAAAAAGGGCGTACCTGTACGGGTGAGTGTGCGTTGAAGATGGGGAACTGTACTTTGTAAAGGGGCAAGAGTGCTTTTTTTACTGTGTACTGGGGAGAGAATGCTGCGTCTCATGATGGATTCATCCCATAGTCACGGGTTTGGAAATTGGCAGGGGAGAGTTGGTTCGGCCGGGAGTTTGGGTTTGGCCGCCCCTGCTTTTGGGCTGCCTAATAATCAGTGGCGGGCACCAAGCTCAACGCCGGTAAACTAGGAGACGGGATTGTGCGGCGGGCGACGGGCGACGGGCGACGGGCAACGACACTGGGCTGGGCGTTGTATTGTATTAATTGGAGCGATGGGATTGGCGGGCAACAATTGGCGACGGGGAACTCGGGTGGGGTACGCCGGCCAACACGGCCGTCTTTCGGGCGTTTGGGCCGGCAGACCCTACACGATATGTAGTTACCAACGAAGTGTGAGCCAATTCCTGCAGTACAGAATTTCAAATGATAGCAACTCGGGTTCTAGAGTGATAAGTATTACGATATAAAAACGGGAGATGATACAAGATATCTGTCCTGTACATAGTCCGGACATGGATGTGATGCAAGATCGAGGGCGAAACAAGGAGCAAGCGAAACACGATACACGATGAGTAGGATGATTCTCAGTAGAACCGACCCTCTCATTCTTCCCATAGCAATTTAGGTCTGCACTACAAAAATAGGCATAGTGATGGCCAATTCACCTTTTTTAGGCTTCATCTCAACCAGCCCGAGAATGTCTCAAGAAATTGGATCCAGCTTGCAGAGCCACGGATTAAGGTGACTGAATCATCCCAAAGCCACATGTTGAGAGCCACGTTGACTAGGAATTCTGGGTGTAGTATAAATATTCAAGTCTCAAAGTGTTAGTAACTTGATACCTCGATACTATAGCCCCTTGGCCAGTAATAGTAGTCTAAAAAAAAAACAATAGTTTCATCATACGTATTCATCACGCTCACAGTCTCCTCATTGCCTATCTATGAAACACTCGCGCAAACCAACCCAATCCCCCGCTTTCCTTCATCCTTGCTAAGCGGCCAACCTCGCCTTCTGTTGCACAGCCAGCCATGCCTCGGCAATCTGCTCCCCCGTGCAAAACTCCACCGACTCGCCGAACCCTTTCAACCACCCAATGAACCGATCGATCATGCCGGTGATATGGGCCAAGCCGCTAGTGTCCGGGTGCACCAGGATCGGGAAAATGAAGTCGGCTGACTCGTCGCCCTCGTTCGAGTTCTCCCACAGCCACATGAATTTGTCCTTCCACATCTGCTCCACCACACGCGTAGACACGTAGCCCATGCTGTTAGCCAGATGAGGCAGGTACTGTAGTGGCATCATGTCCTCGTTGTACCAGCCGCAGGGAAGCTCGACCAGCGGATGAACACCGTCCTCTGGGTATCCCTGGGAGGCGATGGCTGAGGGCTTGAGCCAGGACGAGGCGGGCTGGGACCAGTCAATGGGCTCGATCGGAGGGTCGTTGGGTGTAAAGTAGGGCTGGGAGTCGTGATGCATGAGTGACGAGTCGTAGAGGAAGCCGTGCTCGCGGAGGAGCTTGATCGTTGTCTCGCGGATGGTGTACATGGGAGCGCGGTAACCGCGAGGTTTTTTGCCCGCCAACTTGGTGGCGACGTCAATGCTGGAGAATCCTCGTGGTTAGCGGTACTGAAGCCGCTTCTTGGAGATTGGAGGGAAAACTCCCCCCCTTCAAAAAGAAAAAGAAAAAATATACCGCAAGATCGAACAGGACTTACCACTTTAGGAGGACCTCACGTTCTTGCTCCTCAGTCATTTGAGCAATACCCTCGTGTGCGTATCCATGCAGGCCGACCTCAGCACCCGACTCCAACACGGCGCGCGCGGCGTCTGGGAAGGTCTCGATGGTGTGGCCTGGAATGTACCAGGTGACTTTGTCGGCCATCTCGTTTTTATTGAACAAGCTCAGCAGGCGGTACACGCCCACCTGGCCGGCGAAGATGCCTGACGAGTAGTCGGCCATGTTATTGTCCGCGTGGCAGCCCGTGCCTAGCCAGTGTGACACGGCGTCGAAGTCAACCGACAGGGCGACCTTTACGCGCCGCGTCCTGGGGCGAATTACGGCTCCTGGCACAGCCAAGGCTTGCTCTTGCTGTTCACCGGCGCCGAGAATCTGGTACTCGCAATCAGTGGGCATTCCCGCGTTTACGGGGGCCATGTCCTGGGGACAGGCGCTCATGACTATGATCAAGGGCGCCTCGGCGCGAAAGATGACGTACTGGCCCACCTCGCTAGTGGGGGGCCGGATGTCCAGGCCACCGTGGTGATCGATTGCGACGTTCATGAAGAGGTTGAGTGGGTCAGGTACCCAGTCGTCGGCAATGTGGAAATCCGGGAAGGTGTTTTTGAGCGCCTTGTGCATGTTGTCGGTGCAGTTGTCGTGGTAGCCTTCGAAGCCCTGCATGCGATACCTCTCGGCGTCGCAAGCGGACCAGATCATGTCATGCACGCCACGCGTGGTGTCCTCGGTCAGGGTGAGAATGGGCTTCCGCCGCGTGCTGTACAGCCTGTCGCCGTGGGACAAGGACACCTTAAGGAGAATTGTGCGGCAGTGCACCATGGAGAGGAAGTCATTGGGATCAGCGGGGTTGAAGGCCCAGAAGTCTAGGACCTGCTTGCCGTAGGTGTTGATGATTTTAATTTCTTGGCCCTTTTGGACCGAGAAGGCCACGGACTTTCGCGCTGGGATGACGGGCATTTCGATTTTAGGTGTCGAATGCGCGGAGCCCGGGGATGGTATTGGCGCACTTCACTCCGTATGATCAGTGGTTTTTGCTTTATCCTTTTCTGGCCCAGCGTACTTGCTGTTTCAAGAGAAGGGATCGAGGAAAAACAGGAAAAATGAGCGGGGAGACGACTGCAATAACTGCACACAAGGTAAAATAATATATCGGTTATCAATCGATCGAGGAGACTACACCGGGGGCACCATCCGGCCCATCCCTCATACTCCCATATTCTACCCCGCCATAGAAGGGAATAAGTACATCGAATCGGCCGATAGCTCGCCCGTCGGGTGACACTGCCGTCGGCGCGGGCAAATGGCCGCGCAAGGGATTTGGTCCATTGCTTGGTTAGCGTTATCAAATTCTCTCCCCGTATCCATAAGTGATAAGAAAACCCCATCGGATTCGATTGATGCTTTCGGAGTAGGTTCGGGTACGTACAGAGCCTGCGCAAGAACTCTCACACAAACTGTGACAAACGTACTCGTCGCCTTTTGCACGATCGAACTCCGAATATTCCTGTAAATGATTCTGCAGATAAACCCATGGATAGGTGACTTTTACTTCATATCTTTTGCCTTATTTTTTCCTTCTTTAAACGGTTCTTCTTCCCCTTCGTTTCTGATCTCGTTTATTTCTTTCTTATATTTTCTTAAATATTCCTCGCAATTGCCAGAGTAGGAGAGTCTATTTCGAGAGGCCCTCAATAGAGCTGGTAATTAGTTAAGAGACATCCTTGCTTAATGAATGCAGTTCAGATTACAGTTGATCAAAAAAGCTTTATGCTACTATCTATATACTGCTGTCGTAACATTTCTGATGATCTACCTTGCGAACACAATGAACCAGACACCTACGCCTTATGTCCGTTGACCCCCTTCTTCCCCGACAACTTGAGCACCTGGGATAAATACTCTTTGAGCCAACATCCCTCCAGTGGCCCCGCACTTCCAAGAAGCCCGTCGGGTCTGAGCACGAGGATGCCGCCCTTGTCCTCCTCGATGCCAAACTTCCCGTGCCCCATATTGGTGGGATCGTAATACGTGTCACCAAACGGCTTCATGCCAATGGCCTCATATGGCGAGCACCCAACCGACGGCGTCAACGTTACCCACCCCACGGCCTCGTGGTCCTCGAGCTCCGGCGCCTCAGCCTTCATATACTCGTCTAAGCCGAGAAGCATCGGCCGCGTGGACTCGATGTTGCTCGTGCATACCACCACCCAGAATTTACCGACATTGCGCGTGACCCGCTGGAACCTCGTCTTTTGGTTCGTGCCGGGTATCGTGAGCTCCACGTCAGGCGGCCGCGCGCCGGGAACAACGTGGAGTCCCATTAGTGATGGCTGGTTCACCACGTTCGCCGGATACGAGATGCCCAGCCCTGTGTTGAAGGGGGCGGCCTGCTCGAAAATCTCGCCGAGCAGCTGATACGGGTCCGCCGTGGTGTCTCCCTGGTACCAAACGGGCCACTTGTGAGACATGAGCGTCGCGATGTCGCGGTCGTAGTCGATGAGCTTTCGCACCGCCGTCATGCGCTCAGGGGAGTACGTCTTAAGCACAGAGTCCTGTGTGATGCCCCGTATCTGAAGGGCAAGCTTCCAGCCGAGATTCACAGCGTCGTGGATACCGGTATTGAGACCCTGCGCGGCGCCGCTGCTGTGAGTGTGAGCCGCGTCACCGCAGAGGAAAATGCGGTCCTTGGCCGAAAACCCACGAGCGATGCGCTGGCCGATGGTATATAGCGTCCACCAGTGGACTTCTTTGAACTTCACATTGAACGGCTTCATACACTCCATGGCCTCCTTCACCGCCACCTCCTCAGTTACGCCCCCAGGATACTTGGCCGCGATCTCAGGCGTATAAGCGTAACCAATGCGCGTGGCTCCGTGGTCGAGGGGGGCCCAGAGGACATTTCCATGCGTCTGGCTTTCGATGGCACTGTTTGATGATTTTTTTTTTCCCCAATCAGTTACAAATCAAGTGAGTCCGATTCTTAAGATATGTATACGGCTACTTACCCATACGAGCGGTTGAGCGGCATGTCTGTCTCCACGAGACCGTCGATACGAATCCACTTGTCCTCCGTTGTGTCACCGTCGAAGGGGATTCCCGCATGTTCGCGAACAAAACTTCGCCCGCCGTCTGCGCCGATGAGGTATTTGCTACCGAGGTTACGTGTTAGCGAAAGAACCAAAGCTTTTTTCTCTTTTTTCTTTTTTTTTCTTGCCACCTTCTCCTACACTTCCCACGACGCACCTCTTCAGACGGAACGTCCTCTCGGTTCGCTTGTCGGTAAATACAGATGTTACAGCATACGAGTCCGGCGGTGCGGACTCGTCTACCTGAAACTCGATGCACTGAATGGCCTGATAATAAGACGCTCCTATTGACTCGAGCTTCTCTCGGAAGATGGCCTCAGTGTGCATCTGGCGCAACACGAGTGTGAAGTCGTAAGTTGTGTCCTCGACGTTTTCCATGAACGTCCACACACGACCGGGTAGCCTGCAGACCAACAGTCAGGTTCGCTGCAATTTAACAAAATCGGTGACTGGGTAGAAAAAGATGGCCAAGGTACACACGTACACTCTCTCTCCATCCTTGTACGTCACACTCGTTCGACAGGCGAATCCGAGCTGCAGCATCGGCTCGATGAGGTCGAGTTGATCGAGCTGCTCCATCGTCCGCGGGAACAGCGCGATGGCGCGACCGTAGGCGTCTTGGGTCTCCTTTTCGTGCTGCTCGATCACGCAGGCGCTAACGCCGAAGCGTCGTAGCTGGTATGCCATGAGCAGGCCGACCGGGCCACCGCCGATGATGATGACATCATACTCGGTAGTCGCACCGTCCGGTGCCATCTTTTGATTCTGCATATAAGCTTTTATTGGATATTCTCGTTCCGTCTGCTAGAGTGAAGCATGCCGGTTTTTCTAAGCGGGATCGCGATTCAAGTGATGGTTGAAAGGTTCGGGGTTGGCTTTGTTTCTTTATAACAGAACGATCGTGTTTTGCGATCACTCTGGAACCTATGGGAAAGAGAAAAAGTGGTGCCAGAGGTTGTGGTAGGATAAATCGAACGATCCGCGCGATGTGGCCGTGAAATCGTAAGCCCCATGAGTGGCCGTCGGGCATGGCTACGGGCATACCTCCTACGGCGTGTTATTACACAGAGGTCTATGATGATACACTGCGCTTGGCAAAAGAGCGGATAAACTCAGACGACGAAGTTTGTACCATTTTTCTTAACAATGATTACAGGTCCTCTCTTTCGGGTTGTATTTTTCCTCAGGCAAGCAGCAGATTGTGTCTGTGGAACTTCTCCCGGGTCGCGTAGCTCTACGAGCCCTAGCCTTGGCGTCGAGGAGGAGATGATAGCGAACCCCTGTTCGCCGTGTCTGTGTCTACCTTGGCCGTCGGGCGATAAGGGTCGAATCAGCACCGCCGCCACGTCTCTGATCGGGAATTTATCACGGCCGAGCTGTTGTAACCTTTACCCAAAGTGGAAAGGACTACATCACTCATAAACCCCGCGAATTGGCCGGTTCCCAGTTTTGATAATGGCAGTGTCCCTTATCGTACTTTCACATCGGCAGATGAGATGCATTTTCTCGCTAGGACCCTTCTATTGGCCACTCTTAGGCCGGGTTTTCTGTCCGCTCATGCCCCAAGTAGCCATGCACGAAGATAATAGCGGAGGATTGCAAAGGGTACCCTTGTACTTCGTATAGCTATCAGTTATGGGTAGTTACCGACCCCAGGTCCGGCAGCCTCCCGCATTCGCCCCGCAGCCGTGGTCGGTCGCAGAGCTAAACCCCGACCTTTTATCTGATAAAACTAATGTGACTATGAAAAACCACGCCGACTGTCGATCGGGCCTAGTGTCCTACTTGCTGATATGCCTTTCAATTCTGAGGGCCTTGATGTAGATAGAGTCCAAGAATTCCTTCTTAATGGCCCTTAATCCTCACTGTTCGCCCGTCGACCTTCGGCCTGTTGTTGCATACATATTCGGTATCAGAAGAACAGGGAAAATTCCCACCCAAGATCCTCATACGATGACTGTCGAGCACCTCAAAGAAAAAAATTCCAGCAAGAGCCCGGTGGCCGCCAGTATCGCCATGGAGTCCACGACCATTGACCCTGTGATCCACAAGCGAGCCATGCTGAAGCTCGATACGGTCGTGCTCGGGTGCTTTGGAATCATGTACCTCCTGGCCAACCTAGACAGGAATAACCTGGTAAGCTTCGCATGTTCCGTTTCTCCTCCCAAATATGTTAAGACAGCCAAAATCTGACGCCCTACGTGCAGGGAAACACAAATATCATGGGCCTGCCCGAGGATCTCAATCTCAAAGGCAACGAGTTCGGCAATGCTGTGACGCTCTTCTTCGCCACCTACGTCGCCTTCGAGGCCCCCTGCTCCATCGCCCTCAAGGTTGTTGGACCCAAGAACCTGCTCTCCTTCTGTATGCTCGGTTGGGGGGTCACATGCCTCGGCATGGCTTTCATCAAGAACGTGTCGCAGCTTTACGCCTGCCGACTGCTCATCGGCCTTTTCGAGGCCGGCTTGATTCCTTGCATCAATGCCTACATCGGCATGGTCTACTTGCGATCAGAGATGTCCCTCCGCTCCGCCATAATGTACGGGTTCAGCGCGCTGGCCGGCGCTGTCGGCGGGTTGCTTGCGTCCGCCGTCTCCAACGTGAATACGGGCGGGCTCCCATCATGGTCGTGGCTCTTTATCATCGAAGGCATCATCACGATCGCCCTGGTACCCGTCATCTACTGCGTGTTTCCCAAAGACCCCGCTACCGCGTGGTTTCTCAACGAAGAGGAGCGCAATGTTATGCGCCTGCGGTTCGAAATGAACCCTCATCTGTCCATCGAGGAGGAGTTCTCGTGGCCCAAGG
Source organism: Scedosporium boydii (assembly GCA_002221725.1). Classification (NCBI taxonomy): domain Eukaryota; kingdom Fungi; phylum Ascomycota; class Sordariomycetes; order Microascales; family Microascaceae; genus Scedosporium; species Scedosporium boydii. The sequence continues at coordinate 10,031 of NJFT01000204.1, forward strand.
TCCTCAGCGCCTTCAAGGACCCTAAGATGTATTTGCATGCCGTGCTCGAGTTCTCCGTTACGCTGTCGCTCTTTAGCTTCATGACATTCTTGCCCGCCATCATCAGGGGTCTGGGGTATACCAACGTCCACGCCCAGCTGCTAACGGTTCCCGTGTACGTCTGGGCAACTATGGCGTACCTCATCATCGCCCTCCTGTCGGACCGCATCGGCTGGCGCGGTCCCTTCATTTTGATAGCCTGCTTGTTCCTTATCATAGGATACGCCATGAATCTGGGCACGGTGTCTCTCGGAGCCCGTTATGCGGCCGTATTCATCCTTGGAGCCGGTGTCTATGCTTCGGTCAGTATCAATCTCTTTCATTTTCTTTTCTATCTTCTTCAGCCCCCCTAGCGAGAACGTGACAACTGATGAGAAAATTCTAGGCCGGTCTTTCCATCGTCTGGCTCAACAGCAATTTCGCCGGCCACTTTAAGCGTGCCACTGCTCTCGGTGTCGTCTTTAGCGTTGGAAACTCGTCGGGAATAGTTGTCGGTCAGATCTTCACCGCCCAAACCGCACCGCGCTACCTCTACGGAACGCGCATCACCGTCGGGTTCGCATGTCTTGCCATTGCCTTGGTCATCGTCAACATGCTTGCGCTACGGTGGGTGAACAAGCAGCGTGAGAAGAGACTCGAGGCGAGGGACCAGGGTTCTTCGGAGGAATCATATACAGAGAAGGAGATTAGTGACCGGGATGATACTTTTAAGTATAATTTGTAGCGGCTAAGGGGGTTACTACCGGGACCAAGAAATAAGCCCAAGCGTTATCAGGGTCCCGAATTTCCAGCATCACCAGCCTTGGCATTTACAGCCGCAAATTGCAGAAGCAAGCTCTGAAGCAAGTTCTAGGCCACGAGTAATAGAACACAGGGATTTGATATATTACGATCCTTAAGTGTAAGGGCGTAGTTGTACCTAAATTGACTACTAGCTAGATAGTCTAGAGGTTTGGAAATTAGGATTCGGGTAGAAACGTAAAATGCGGTTACGGGAAAAAATACAACGTTGAACGAGGTATCTATCCCTACGAGAGGATATTCTATTATCCAATAATCTTAAATAGACACCTCTCGTTGGCAGCGTTGATTTCTTCGTGCAAGAGTGAAGTATATATTCTTCCTGCCTTACATATTAGGCACGGTAAGCAGCGACGCTTTGGGCAATGCCAGAGCTGGGCAAGCCCATTCAACGTGATCTTGTCATCGACCTGCATAACGTCGCCCTCACTGCACTTTTATACGACGGGTCCAACGACTCTAACTGTATGGGACGCCTCAGTCGTGGATGTTTACGTTGCCGGCAGCGCCGTGTTCGCTGCGACGAAGAGCGACCGTCTTGCCGCCGCTGCATCTATCGCAATGAGGTCTGTGAGGGGTATCGCGACGAATCGTCCCTCATCTTCCGCCACGAAACGGACAAGGTGATCGAGCATTGGCATGCAACACATGCGACGGCGGTTACTCCACCAAATTCTCAGGATTCTTCACATCCTTCCTCGCGGAAACGCAGCAAATCTGTCGGTGAGAGCTCGACTTTCAGAGGGAAGTCGTCTTCCATCATCAAGCCTGGCACGGGTCCCTCCATGCCAACTCGGGAGGAAGCTTCAGACATCAAGTTGAGAAATTGCCATCCCTGGCTAAAAGGGCCCCTTCCGACGCAATTACAACCGCCAGTGGAAGAACAATGCGTAGACCAATTCATGGAAAAATACATCATCTACCCTTGTAATCAGACGTCCTCTCCTGGTTTCCTTGAGCATCTGCCTTCCATGTTTAAGGAGGTCAATGTTGAGGGCCGATGTGCTTTACGATGGGCTGTCCTGGCTGCGGCGTATGCAGACGTGTCGAGAGATCAAGATGGCAATGCAGTTGCGTGCAAGGCACTGCATTGCTATGGGAGGGCACTCAGCGCTTTGGGAGAGTCGCTGTCGGTACCAGGTAAAGTGCCAGATGATTACGATCTTATGACGGTGGTTGTGTTAGATATTTTCGAGGTCAGTGTCTAATATGATTCGAGATATTTCCATGATGCATTCACACTGATACTTTCTTCAGACTTTATATACGCCCGAAGATATCAGAAAAGGATCCCACGTACAAGGAATGGTTCAGATACTGCGTTTGCGGGGTAGTAATTTATTCTACAGCTCCCGCGGGTGGAGTCTATTTCAGCTTGCACATCACAGAATCGTAAGAACTCAAACTTTCCTGTTGGCCTGTCGCCTCGCACTAACATCGTGAAGCAAAAGCAACGTCTAGCGTTTAATCTACCGCAAGCCGACGAGACATCGGACTGGCTCGGTCATTTAAATGATAGCGAGGCTTATGTCCGCCTTGAGAAGCATACCCACGACATCAGTGAGACGTGCAAGCGTGCGCGGTCCTTGCTGGCACTTATCAGTGCAGGAGGGCTGCCAACATCAACCCTTGTCGACATGATCAAGGAATTGCATTCCTTGGACCAGGAAGCAGTGAGTTGGCGGCAGACATCTCAGTGGTCTTTTGCCACCTTGGAAGTCTCGGAACGACCGGATCTTTCGTCGGCTGCACGGGGTATTACGGACAGGATCCAGCTTCACTCGGACGTGTGGATGGCCTACGAATGGAACTACCATAGAACAGCGCGTATCATCTTCCTCCAGCAACTCCTTCAATGCTCAAAAGCCGCCCTAGAGACCCTAGACTTAGCCGAGGTCGAAAAGCAGACGCTAAATAATACAGTGACCGAGTGTATTTCAACGATTCAATGGCTAGCCGACGAGTTCCTGGCCACAGTTCCTCAGTCTTTTGGCGATGTCAACCACATGGGCCTGCCCCATGATAGAAAAGGCGGCCCGCCTCGGTGCCGCGCCATCGGGGGTTACTTGCTTCTCTGGCCAACCCGTACCGTTAAGGCCGAAATGTCTGCTACAAGTATGGAGCAAAAGGAACGCGCGCAGAGGGTGTTTGAAAGGATTCGCGAATATACTGGAATGAAAGACCTTTTAGGCGACAAGAGCGCTATCTGAGAGAGAGAGAGAGAGAGAGGGAGAGAGAGAGAGGGGGGGGGAGAGAGAGAGAGAGAGAGAGAGAGAGATACGCCGAACGCGATTGCCCGAACATTGGGACGTGCATCTCGGGCACAAAAGGATCGGAAATGAAACGGCTCCGCACAGATCGCCCTATCCTACCTCCTCGGTGCAATTTCATCCAGCTCCGTGCCGTCCGTCAACTTAACCTTCTCCGCACCAACCATTACAAACCCAATCCGGCATGTCTCATCCGTCCTATTAATCCACTGATGATTCACGCCGCCTTGGACGATGAACTCGCCTGCCCTAACTGCCTTCTCCTCGCCGCTATCTAGTCTTATGACGATCTCGCCGCTAATCACGATGGCGTAGTCCAAACTCAACGTCCGGTGCATCGGGACGGTGAAGTTGGGCGCGATGTTGCTGATGCAGAAGGTGATGCCGTTAGGTGGGCAACGGGGTATCGTGTTCGGGTAGTGCTGCGCATGCTCGGTGTTGTTGACTGGTACCGCGTTGCGTATGTCGAATACCGCGAACGACGAGCCTGTTGGGCCCATGGGGTGGAATAGAGGTACTTCACTGTCAGAGGCGAAGATGGCAGTTCCAGCTGCGTCGTGTGACAACTACACGCGGGTTGGAATTGGGTGAGGGCATGGCGAGAGTGGTAGGAACGACAGTGTTAGGGGTGTTGGAAGACATTCTAGGAGCCGGGCGACAAGACTTAATAGGACAGTGGTAGAAGTGCTTGAAGAGGATGATGACGACTTTCTGTGAGAGTTATTAGTTCCCTCAGTGGAAATCATCTTCTTCCCATCGAGAATTTAGTCCCCCTTATATACACGAAAACTTAATCTACGCGATGAGAAACCCGCAGATCGCGCATCCTACCAAAAGGAGATTTCATGGCGAACTTCGCAGTGTCATCTGAATCCGGAAACTTGGACGAACCATCGGGGTGGGGGCTTCTCAAGCCAGTCAGACACGACACGCCAGTCCTGCATGTCAGAGTCTCGCGCCGCTAACTAGAAATGGAAACTTGCACGATGTTGTATTGCAGACTGTCAATGATTTCGGTCTTGCGGCGGAGCGTCACAACTACCAATGTCCACTCTACCCGGTTCGGTCTCAAAATAAATAGACTGGTCTCGAAGCATTCCATTAACGGCTCCGGTTCAGACGCACGCATCTGGATACTCCAAAAATCCTCCTACCGTAGAGTCATTCTCCGAGATACCACTGGGCACTATCCAGGTGCTTCGAAATTGTTCTTCTTGATCTTAGAAGATAGGAGCTGCTTCTGCCGACGAAGTCACCCCACGAGCGTATGGTTTGAGATTCACAGGTTGAGATTAAACAAGTAAAAATAGAGTCTAATTTATTTTGCAAAAATGCAGTCGCTGTCGGCTGAGTATTCCCATCATGCCATCCAACTACGTAGTACCTGCCTTCAAGGAGCTACCCACCAAAAGCATAGAGTGATAGACTGAAGGCAGACCAGATTCCAAGCGCCTTTCTTTCCTTTCCCTAAGCACCGCTGAAGACCAAGAGGCTTTGAATATTGATTCCGCCAAACCCTCGCTGGCGTAGCAATTCCCGACCGCGGTGAGCAGGGAATTCGGCTACAACCATGACGCTAATATCTGCGGTACGGACGCCGGCTTTTTTGACTAGATCCAGAACCGCGCACAGAGTCTCCCCCGTGGAAAGGACATCGTCCACCACTACCACTGAATCACCCCTGTGGAGCAAATCTTCCTCGATCTCGATCCGTTTCTCTTCAGCATCATTGGATGTCAAAGATGAGATATATGACGGGGATTTTCCGACAGAAATAGTGGGTGCGGGGAGCTTGCCGGCTTCACGAATTATTGCCAAGGGCACACCCATCTGATGGGCCAACGAGGACGCATAGACAAGGCCTCCAGTCTCGGGACAGGGTATCGCATCGACTTTGGCCCAGTTACCGATGAAATGGGTTTCCAAGAGAGACGTGCAGAGGGGTAGACCGCCTGGCTGCTGGGCTATGCCAAGGACGTGGCGGAACTCGACGTCAGGGCGTGGGAAGTTGGGTACGCAGCGCGCCATGTTGGCGAGTCGCTGTACGTCCTCGTGACAGAAGGGAAGCAGATAATGTTCGGCAAAGGTCTTTGCCGCCTCGTTTCCGGCCACATCATTAGTGAAGACAAGGCTGGGACGGTAGTCTAAATCCATTGAATCCGTCTTGCCATTGCTGCTCTCGTTGTTGACATCTTCTCCGTGGACACTGCCGCTGGGGCATCCTCGGCGCACCTGCAGTGTATCTTCGCTTGCTTGGACGCGAACCTCGAGTAACCTGCAGGCTGGCACTAAATGCGATAAGGTTGCGATCGGTGCCTCGTCCCTCATTCCTGTAATGAATAGAACATCCACATCTGCAGTGCTAGACACAACCTTCAAAAAATGCTCCTCTGGCAGCTGAGGTCGTTGTTTTACCTGGTTCTGGAAAAACGCCGTCAATGCTGGCCGGTGCTGCTCCTTGTAGGCGCGATCCCAAACCAGACGGTTGAAGTCGGCGCCAGTGACCGCTGCGTATTCTCGCTTGGCCACATCACTAATTCTGACTGAACGTGCCGTGAGGTTGTACTTGGTAAACTCGGAGGCCCAGATATCAGCAGAATAGTCCTTGCCAACGCCGCTATCCCCCGTGACGAGAACGATGAGCTTCTGTTCCGTCGGCCTTTTCGTCAGCGGGCAGGCAGAAGCTAGTACATTGCACGGGTCCAAGCTTTGTTTAAGATAGGAAAGCCGCGGCAAATTCGGTCCGAAAGCCTTGGTCGCCAGCAGAGTGTCCCTCGGGTCCGGCCCAAGATCGGCGCCGTATGCCCCGGAACTTAAGGGTAACAACTTCGCGGCAACGTCGTAAACCCACTGGACGGCGGCGCGTGCGTCTTCAGTGCCATCTCGGTCGCGGGGCCAGACGCCAGTTATCACACATGCAAACTCCCAATCTCGACAGCCAAAGGCAGTGGCATCGGCAGCAACGTCGCCGATGCCTCCGCCGCCATGGAGGAGGTGGAGGTAACAGAGCGGTGAAGGGCGAGACTCGACGGCTGCTACCAATCGATCCGCGACGCCAACTGCCCCGATGTTCTTCAGGAATAAACACCGCTTAAACGATGAGGTCTTACCGCCAGCGTGACCGCCGTGCATCCCGGACACATACATCTCAGCCTCGAATACACCGATGCTGTCCACAATATTGGAGTCGTGTTCTGGACCCAGAATTGCAGCAGCTGTAGACGTCGGAGCTGCGAAGGTCTGGTTGGTCGTGGACGATTCGAACATGGTCACGCCGAGCTGCAGCTGGCCAGCTTCCCAGTATAAATACGCATCTGCAGAACAGTTGCGAGGGAGCCTCCGAGCGAAGCGTTCGGAGAAATCGTGAAGCCTGAGCCGCGCCTCGAGGTTTCCACTCAGTGAGACAACCCAGTTTCGAGTCAAATAAGACGGAGCCGGGTAGGCCTTGAAAGTGACGCTAATCACGATGCCGAAGTTGGTACCGGCTCCTTTCATCGCCCAGAGGAAATCCTCTTCGTTTTCTGGGCGAACGGCACCGGCAGGTTGGTGTTGGCTTGGTACGTAGCCGATGCAGAGGATCTGGCCGGACTCTACGCTGGCAACCACGGCGCCAACGATGGCGTCACAAGCGAGCCCATGTAGCCTGGCTAGATGTCCGATGCCGCCCTGTAAATACAGACCGGCCCCGACGCTCGGGCGAGCCCCCAACGGCACGGTAAGGCCCACCTCGATGGCCTTCCTGATGATATCCCCAGTTTTGCAGCCGGCCTCGGCAACGACAAAAGAATCGAAATCTCCGTGGCCTTTCTCTGCCATGATAACATGTACTTGGTCAAAGGCTTCCATGTCGATCGCGACGACGTTGGGCCAGAGGCAGTGGCCGCTGTGACCCCCGCCAATAACGGTCAGGCCGACTCCATGCTTCAGAGCCCATTGAACGCACTTCTGGATATGTTGGGCCCCCGTGGGTCTAAGAATCGCAGCGGGGTGGTGGAGGCGAGCCTCCCGGTTTTTAACCGTCCTGTCTCCGTTGATAAATGGAACCTCGGTTGTCAGCTCTGGCAATGCAGTTGCATGTCGGGTAAAAGAGACCATGACGTCGGGAGCGCTGAACAAAAGGTGGTCTGAGTCGGCTTCCTCGCGACGGCCCAAGGCGCGGCATACCTTGCGCCACTCGACTCGGATAGCGTTGCCCTCGCCCTCATCCTGCACGGAGAACCCCGCGATGAGGGGAGCAAAACTGTCCAGTACGTCGTCTTGATCTCGCACGCGAAGGACTCCGGTAGGGAAGGAGGCTGTTCGATGGCGGACCAAGCCCTCAAGGTTCAGGGTCCTATCACGATGAAAAACCACTACTATGCCGCCTCGTGGCTGCTTAGCGAGCATTTCCAACGCGCGTTCGATGAACTTGCGCTTTGGCTTCATGCCGTACATGCTGTGGCAGAACAGGATGACGTCGTATTTTTCATCGCCATCGCTCGAATCTGTGCTGGCACTGCTGTTGTCCAGAAGGAAGGGAGTTCGACGGATGTCAGGGGGGCTTTCTAGGCAGGGCAGTGAGGATTCCGTTTCAGAGGCAGAGGTGAACGATTCCTCCAATCTGTTCGCAAACAAACCATTAGGCTCCAATGCCGTGTATCTCATCACTTTTCGTCTCAAGTGATCTGGCAGATGTCCGAGGACGCTCTTGGGGCCAGGTCCGATTTCTAGTATGGAAATTTGTGACTCGGGAAGAGGGGCTAGGAGTTGAGAGAGTTGAGACGTGATGAAGTCTTCGTAGGAGGAGCCGCGCACCAAGATGTCAAAGCCAACGCTGTATTGCGTATCAGATAAGTGCTGTTGGATGGACGACTCTGTGGTCATGACGATTTTCCTGAGGGCACACTTGAGGGAGTCTAGGGTAGCCATTTTGGTTTGGCATGAAAGAACGAGAGCCTGGGAACATTGTGTTTGGGGTGGCGACAATGTTTATGTAGATAGCCCGACGTGGAATTGAAGTTGGCCTGCTGCATATCGGCACCCCATATCTGCTGTTGGTGGGTAGAAGAATGGAGGAGTCATTGCCTCCAGGGGAGAATAAAACTTGCGGCAAAGAACGGCTGGTGACCTTTCCGATATTTCTGTAATCACTATGAGACGCTAGGGTAGATTTCCATTTTAGTCGATGGCAAGAAGAATACGAGCTTTTTATTTTCCATTTGGCTGGAGAGCACCCCTCCCAAGGCGGGAGCCAAGACGGGAGGGCTCTGGAATACGACTGGTTGTACGACGTAGTCATTCCTGAACCACCAATAAGCGAGACGTGTAGCGGTTGTCTTGTCTTGGGCTGCTTCTACGTAGGTCTCCTCCTGCTACAATATATCCATCACCCAGCTCACCCCATTAGGGACTCTCCCTCCCCTACATATGATCCAGTGCGCTGGAAGTAGAATATTATCCCGAAGCACCTAACTCCGTGTAGCGCGGTAACACGGCTTCATTTCGATAAACCCGCACCAAATTCTGCCGCTACACACGATATGGTCGGGCAGTCGCTTTAGCTAGCCACTCCTGAATCCCCTGCGCTGCCACATGCGGCACATTTTTATATCTCTCCGCATCGTATGTTCCCTCAATGGCCCGCGCGAGACGCTGGGCCTTAGAAATCATAATCCTCTTAGCATCAGCCCAATGTACCTGTTTCACAAACGCATCTGCCTCGCTCGCCAGCTCTCGCCTCTTCTTCCGAATAGCGGGATCGTCGGCCCTCTCCGCCCTACAAAGCGCACAGTCGTTGCATTTGAAGCCCCAGGTGTCCATCAAGGCGGCCTGCCTCGCGTCATAATCGCTCGATGAGTGGTAGCTGTGGAAGATCTCCTGGCCGGCGGTGATGGGTTGAGTAGCGCGGATGACCATTAGGTCGCCTACGAATTCCCTCGTGGCATTGGGGAGGCAGGAGTGATTGATGTAGGCTGCCCAAACCCAGAGGCCAGTGCTTGTGCCGTCTGGGCCATTGGCGGCTCCATAGAGGCCACTGCCTGGACTGAAAGTATTGCGAGACACGATGTCGTGTACTCGGAAAGCATCGACGACCGGGCCGTCTTCAGTCTCAAGCGCGCTTTTGTTGTCGCCTTGATAATCTCCGTAGAGATCCATCACCCTTTCGACTTGAGAAGGATTGTTGAGGAGCTTTTGCACGAGCATTCGAGTCAGGCCGACGGGTGACAGCCTGATCCTGTCATCGCGCGCGTCATATGTCATCGCCGCTAAAGCTTCGCTTTCGTGACCCCAAGCCACGCAGAGGGCTTTCTCACACATGACAATGTCTCCGGGAGCGATATCGTGAGTAGCAAATAGCCCACGGCCCCGACCGGGGCTATCCTTGACCTCGGTATTGCGCGTGAAAGCCGCAGCGTTAGCTCCGGGACGACTCCGAGAGAGGCCAGCCCTGATCTTGTCCAGGTTATATACCCCAGTCTCTTGCTCGCGGAGACGCATGGCAACCCTTCGCAAATTGACACTTGCGTTTTTGTCATCCGGAATGAGCTTCACCTGCTCCTCAAAGAAGTTCTTAGCCTCTTGGTACTCGCCGAGATGGTACGCAGCTGTACCGGCGCGGGAGTAAGCCTTGCCGTCCAGTTCTCTGGACTTCTCGTCATCTCTTCCAATGAGCGACGCTTTTGCGTCTGTCTTTGCTTCGTCCAGTCGGTTCAGGAGGAGGTTGACGAGAGCGCGATTGCGAGAAATGTCCCCGGCGAGACCGGGATTCGTTTTGGACACGAGAGCCTGCCTGGCGATCTTCAAACCATGGGTGTATTTTGCATGAGCGAGGCCTAGATCCTGTTTTCTGAGCGCCGCGTTGCCCTCGTCTTTGCATGTTATCGCTAACTTCTCGGCAGCGGACGCTTCCGTGTCCGACTCTTCACTATGACCATTCGCTTGGTTGGGAATCATCTCATCCACACAAACGATCAGATCTGACGGATGGTCGACGCGAATCGTAGCTTGACCTTGATCAGAAAGAGTAAAGTAGGGCTCCTTGATGACAAAAGTCGACGATGATTCTAGCACCTCCTTGCCATGTCTCATCTTGTGTAGGTACATTTCAAGGCGTTCTGTTTCCTCACCGTCTACGTCCTGTACCACAGTCCATGACCTGGCCGCATGTGCGACCACCAGACTCACCCTCTTGAGGGTGAGCCGTCGACCACGGTGATGAGTGTTCATTTGAAGATCCGCCAGTTTCATCGGCTGCAGTTCTCGGAGCGGGGCGATACTCGGTGCGTACACCTGCCCTATACCAAGGACCGGCAACTTATCACCCTGGGGTTTCCCCGCCAGGCTCCCCATGAGGCTCATCTCAGCCAAGAGAGACGCCCCATTGGCTTCGGTGATAGCACCTTGCGCATCCCCGGCTGGCCCCCGCACACTGCCCGCAAGCTCCGAACATCTCTTAAGTCGATCCTTGACGGTACTCCTGATGCGCTCCGCCTCTTGTTCGGTGAAGAAGACTGTGTTTCTATCGGTCTGAGATGTCATTGTCCCGCGCGAAATGCTTTACGTTCTGGCCCTGATGCATCACGAGTCAAGCTAGTAGAGGCGCTTGTCTTCTGGCGTTCCGCGTAGTGTTTGGTGATTTTTAGGTCTGAAGAGACGCAGCTTTGCTCGAGCTAAGCCAAGATCTAGTGGGGGAGGGGGACTGAACGGTAACCAAGACATCTAAACCCTCCCCCAACAACGCTTACGCCAAGCTTTCCAACTCATCTTCATCTCGAGGGTTGCCTTGGAATACGGTTAAGTTTCCCTTTTGCAGTTCTTGATTGGGCGTATTACCCATCACGTGATGGTCAGCGATCCAGATGCGGCTGCGTTCCGGCCGGTTGTCAAGACCAAACGTCAAGGAAGAGAAACGCGGGCCTAAACGCTATCGAGACCAAGACCGACGTGGCCCATGCGGAAAGCCCTTGGAGGCTCTGAAAATTCTTCTTTCTTGGCAGAGCGTGGTGGATCCAGCTACTGGTTACTAACGAAAGGACCCTCCCTCCCAAGAAGTTTGCTCCAGCTCATCTGTATGATGCTGTTTGCCGTAGAAATGTCGTTGTGACACGTCTGAAGGAGAGCGGTAAACTTAGGTAACTAGGCAGCGGGGTCCGCTCTATGGGCCAGGGTCCCTCCCTTTCCCACTAACTCGGGCTTCCCTTGCTTATGGGGTTCCTCGCAAACAACCCAGCAAGAAGACAACGTAGAGCTGTTTAAACTCTCTAAGCCTTTACTTCAGTCCAAGGACTATTCTTAGCTAACATCTAGTGGAGGCTACGAATCTTAAAGTCGCCCTCATAGGTACCATTAAACTTGATTGGAACCAATTGATGTAATATTCTATCCGTCGCTGTACTCCTCTAAAAGATCCCTGTAGGACTTTGCTGTAGCCTCCACTCACTCCCATTCATCATTTATAAATGAAATTCGGGATCAAATCTTAATATCTTTCAACCTATTCTCCATCCCGCATCCCCCTCGTAAAGCGATGCACAAGCCCGCCCGTAGACTCGGGCAACTTCCGACAGTAATCCGCGCCCCCACGCCCACCAAAGAGAGGGCGCTCTATAATTATAAATAGGGAAGAATTTGCTCACTACTGTGATCGAGAGGAGAAACATAACCGAAAGTTGAAGGCGAGTATGGTTACCTGGCAATAAAGGCACAAAGATTAGAAACGGCACAACTCTAAGAATTGGTCCAATGGTCGAGGAATGGTCGAGGAATGGCCGAGGAATGGTCGTCATGGTCTAGTAGGACGTCGGGGATTCAATGATCAATGAAAATCTGCGCCACACAGCTTCACAGACAGAAGAATCAGAAGAAATGTGGGGTCGGCACTCTCTTCGCTAGTCGCACCTGTGGGCGGCTGCCTATGGCTCGCTATTTCTGCCGTCTGTCACCGCTCTGGGCCGATATAAAGTGGGCAGTCCAACTTAACCAGTCTGTTGAAGGCATTGGAACCAATATTTCTCCCATCTACGCTGTTTCGTTACCACCCACTTCGGATATTACCCCTTTCAGTCCCCTTTCCAAATCCAAGGCCCTCATAAAACCAGGCCATAAGAATCAAATTGGCCGAGGGGATGTGTGCATTATACTAAGCTAATCCTCTTGACACCAAAGCAGTGGGACGTGGGATCAAGGACTGCATCCGCGTTCGGACCTTCGAGCACGAAACCGTCGAATATTATATCCATATACGGCGCCTAGTTCGATTACAAAACCAGCTTTAGACATCTTAATCTTAAACAGTGAATACTCCCGAATGAATGTCGACTTTGACGCCTTTTCCCACGCCGCTGCCTCCGCTTGACACCCTGCAAACAGGCAGAGGCACCCAGGCAAAGCGATGCCAGCAATGTGCCACGCGGAAGAAGAAATGTGATCTGGCGGCGCCCAAGTGCGGTCGCTGCAGTCGGTATTAAATGCCTCTTATAACCTATAACCCACAACTTACGGATACTTACACTAGATCAAGTGTCGGGTTAAAATGTAGTTTCGAGTTGTTGCCACCAATCAACGAAAGGCCGCCACGACGAAATACGTTGGCGCCTGTGCCGTTCCAGGGCCGCCTCTTCACCGTGCACTCTAGGTTCGATTTCAGTGACAGAGCCATCACCCTCCTTGCACGTTCTGCGGCCGACGATTTCCCCGATAACATTAAACCGTACCTCGAGGGCCTGAACAAATGGCTTCCAGTCGTTGACGGCTCAGACTTGGAAGCAGCACGTTGTCAAAATGCCACCTCTTTCGAAGATGAAACATTTCCCGCCCTGTTCCTAGCATGCGTTCTTCTATCTCGAATTTCGACACTAAATCCGGCTGACGTTGATACGCAAGGAAATCGTGAGCTTTATTTGATGCTGACAACCTCGCATACATCTCTTCTCTCTCGAGGAGTTACAAGCCTGTACCTTCTCCAGTCCAAGATCTTATTGGCTTTATACGAGTTTTTGCAGGATAACCGTATAGCCGTTCTTGGAACATTGGCATCAGCTGCTGCCATGGTAGATACCATGGGGCTCTTTTGTTGGCATTGTCAGACAAAGCCAGACGTTATATCTATTGATACAGCAGAATATAGAGTAGTCTGCTGTCTTTATGTGCTGGAAAGGTAATAATAACGAACTCCCAGGTCGCACCCAGTGTCCAGTTAAGTGGTCCTCTAACTATACTTGGTTTCTAGGATCATTCACGCAACCCATCATGAAAATGGAACGGAAACCAAACTTATCAGCTTGTCTTGTCCAAGGCCCTGCCTTAATCTAATGCTATCTGACGAGAGAGGGGGGCTGACGGGACTAATTTCTGCCATGTGCGAGAAATGTGACAATGAGAACCAGGTTACGGCTGCTGTTTCTCTCAACTCTGGCTTTCCATCTTTACTGAGCCGCCTGTTCCAGGCCTCATTGCTTCTCGAGATGGCGATGGAGAAGTCTTCTCGATCTTCTCAGACAGAAACGTCAACTGGCGGGCCTGTTCTGGAAATAGAGATCAGTAAGCTGGCTTCCGATTTGCATGCCGACCGCTGTCAGGGGCCCAAGTCAACTGTTCTGTCCTAGGGCTTTGCGTGAGGTAATTACGGTTATTATGCAACTCTCGAATACTGAGGATCCAACGATGCTAACGGACAGGGCAGCTGCATCCTGATATTGCATGGCCGCATTGACTCGGCCCTTGACTCAGTCAATTGGGATCATATCGCCGCTGCGTTGAGGATGGTGTTTGACAGGCTCAATATTGTGCCGGCCTTCCAATACGAATTCTCCAAAACCATCTCAATATGGGAGCTTCATTGCTTTTACCTTGCCGCAAGGACGTACATCGAGTCGAGAGCGAGCCTGGAGCATCTTGTTGACAGCGACATTGCAGCCCGCGCTTTAGGAGTAATAATGACAACACTCCAGGACTACAGCGCTGGCTGGAAAATTGCAGGTAATAGGCACAACACCTTGACATTTCGGTGACTGATAATTGACATATACCTTTTGAAGGCAATTTACTCTTGAAACTCCAGGAGTGATAAATACCACACTTAAACCCCCTATCAATACCACTTAAGTCTCCACCGAACGCATCAACTCGTGACAGCCGGCTCGAACCTCTCCGCTCTTCCTTCCCCAGAATTCGAATGTCTCGGCGCCGATGACACCGGACAGAGCCTGGAACAGCGCCGGGCTCGTATTGTCCTTTTTCTCGTCACGCCCGGGAAATTCCAGACACGGGCTTGCGTCGACGACCTTCATGCGACTCCCCACCCCGAGGATCTGACGCAGGTGCGAGCTTGCCTGAACACCGCCGAAGATTCCGTAAGTCACGATCATGGCCGGCTTTCCGGTCCATGCATGGAAGAGGAAGTCGATGGCGTTTTTCAATGCACCAGGCACGCCGGACAGGTACTCGGGAGAAATGAGGATGTAAGCGTCGTACTTGGCGATCTCTTGGTTCCAGGCCTTGGCAGCTGGATTGGTGAATTGGTTCAAGTCTCGCACCATCATGGGATGAGTAGGCTCATCAAAAGGAGGAAGGGGAAACGATGCGACATCGACAGTGGTGACTTCGAAATTTTGGAGGGATTGGTCCGATTTGATGAGGTCCAGGACCCATTTAGCAACGGAGGGCCCGACGCGGTTTGGCCTCGTGGACCCCGAAATGATGGCAAGCTTCTTAATATGCGACATGGTGAAGAGGGTATGCGAAGCACTTGGATGAGCTGAGGATTAAGATAATATGAATTTCAAGGAGGATTGATATTTCCACTGCGTCCTTTTATATTTCACATCCTCCTATCCTCCGATACTCCCGGTGGGAGCTGATGCGCTATTCCTTCGTCCTCCTGCAAAGTCGCATGTCGGGTCGCACATCGCATCAAAGATGCAGTCATCGGGGCCAGGCGGTCGCCGCATGCATGGTCGCATGCATTGTCGCAGTGGGCCTTCACTAGTGGCAGTCAGGCAACCAAGAGACGGATGAAGGCTAGCGCCAGATGAGAGGGGCCCAAAGACGCGAAGTTCAACGACGACACACCCACCAGACAGCGATGATCCGAAAGGTGCTTCAACAAAGCGGACCGAAGACAAAGTTCCTCAACGCAGACGAGATATTGAACAGCCCAACCCCGCTCCATTCCGAATTACCTCTCTCGCTTCGCCCTCAGTTAATGGCCCTCTTCGCACGTAGGATCGATTGTAATCTTGGTATCGGGGCTGGTCGACATGTGTCTGTCTCTGGTCACTTCCTCGCAATAACTTCTTCCCGCGACACGCCCAGGAATAGCTACTCGCATAACTAGCGAGGAAGGGGATTGGTTCTTCTCCTGGCGCACAAGAAAGTCGTTAATCTAGCCGAATCTAACACTAGTCCACGACGCACGCACCCATCAGAAAATGACTTCTCCATGGAAGAATCAGAGCACTTTCAACCCTATTTTCCAACAGTAGACTACAAGGATCATGGTATCGTGCTCACCGGACGAGAGCGTAACTCGGCTAATTGTTCCCCGCTTACATGTCAAGGCAAATCAATAGAAGGTAAGAGGAAACATGTCCAATTGGGTCAAGAAGAGTCCCAAACCCCAGATAAAGGAACGGCGCCAATTCGGGAAATAATAGTCTTGAACTATGGTACTTAAGCATATCCCATTTACGAAGTGATTAGCCAGGACCGTAATACCTTTTACTTCGGCAGAGATGGGACCATAGCCCGCAACGGGTCCGGGCCCTCAGGGTCGCAGGCGATGAAGTGGGAGGGGGAAGCCGAGCTACATAGTAGCGCTGTTTTGGGGGGTCAAGCCCAGGCGGAAGGCTTGGATGACTTCTTAGGAGCCGACAAGGAAGTTGGTGTACTATGGCGAACCGCTGGCGCGGACTCGGCTCCCCCTGGCGTCCAAAGCACCGCCTGGCTACTTAGTCCACCCCACGCCATAGGGCCGCTCTTTGCACTCCGTCCTTGTCATTATCCGGACCACGAACAATTTCTATAAAAACCTGCAGTCAGAGTATGCACTCCTCCTCATTTTCTTCCATTTTCTTTCGTAGCTGTGTCATAGCTAATACGCACGAGTTGTCAGAAGAAACGATGCCTTCGAATCTTGCATTGCCCCTTATTACTCAGTCCTTTGCGGATCGATGCAGGAGATAGATCCTGTCGCCTTGAATCCTAAGATGTGTCCACACTGCTTCATCAAAGCGCCAAGTTTCCTTCACCTCATCCGTCCATATCGTTTGCAATGTAGTAGATGAATCCAGACACGCTCTTTTCAGCCTCTTCCTCAATGTCGAGGTCAGTGTCGTAATGTACAAGGCAAAGGTAAACAATGAGCGGCCAATCAAAGCTACTGTTGGATACTAATCATTTATAGTCCCTCTCCTAGGTAGTACATCCAATTTCAGCAACGGTCCCCTTACAAGTAGTACAATTACCAGCATAATACATGCCCCTATTAACTTCGGCTTCCACTCAATGACTAGATATAATCCTCACTCCGCTCTAAAGTTTCCCTCCTTAGTAGACACCGTGTTCAACTTCCATGGTATCCTGCCAGTCTTTAGACATGACTCTGGTGCAAAATCCAATATAATCGCGTCCCTAGGAATCCAAGGATATAACACGTCGGCTATAAACCGAGTGTTGTCCAATGATATGAAATTGCGCAGAAACTTCAGGACAATCGTTAGGAACCAAGCATAGCGCAACAGAAACCCCGATATCCTTGTGCACTGGATTGCACGGGACTGGCGTTCTTGTTGATAGGCTGCAAACACGGTTACCAGTTCATCAGTGCTCGGAGTCGGATTTGCTAAGACAAGGGCTTTTAAACGATTAACAAGCGAGGCGACCGATTCGATGGCGTTATTGCAACCAAGACCGATGTTCGGTAGCATTTTATGCGCTGCGTCGCCAACTAAGACCACACGACCATTAAACCACTTCTTCATTACTCCTTCCTCTAGGTCGACGAGTGTAGCTCTGGTCTTGGATTTCCAAAGGTCTCCAAACCGAACTTTGCCATCCTCGACCACCGAGAAATCCTCACATGCCTTGGAAAGTTCTGCGATGTCGGCATCCGTATAACTAGTCCGTTCTCTTGTCGTTCGCGGTAGACGTTGGTAAAGGAACCAACAAACTGTATCATCCGACGTCAGCAGCTGGGATGAGTTTTCGCCCTTTGTTCGTTCAGTCATCTCTCCGGGAATCAATCCGGGAATTAAACGCCCCCAACCGAATATGCACCTAAAAGTGGTAGAGAAGCCCTCTGGCAGCGTTGCCGAGGTATCATGAGGGTCGCCGAACAGTAACCTGCGTGTTATACTGTGGACACCGTCTGCACCGATAAGGATGTCCCCCGAATATTCGGACCCGTCATCGCAAGTGACTCGGATAGATGATGGAGTTTGTGAGAGGGACGCAATAGTCTTTCCAGTGAGAATATACTCTGAAGCGTGCGGCAAGCGTGAATATAAGAGCTCAATCAACTGCATGCGTTCGAAAAGCATAAAGGGATGTCCGTGGCTGATACATTCACTTATAAGTACTGGAATCTCTAGGCTGACCCGCAGATTTCGCCATTTGCAGCATTCCCTCACTCGGGGCGAGACTTACTTCTCCTCAACCTGTTTGAATAAATCCACGGGAAGGAGGAGTTCACTGTCCTTCCCGAGTCGTACACTCCGTTTCATCTTGGGCGCCATCTGCCGCGCCGACGCGAGCAAGCCGTTTCCCAGCTGGTCGAGAACCCGAACGCTCTGTGGCCAGAGACCAAGACAAGCACCCGAGGCTTCGACCACCGCCTCTCTGCGCTCAATAACGACAAAATCATCAATACCTGCAAGCACAAGGGCATGAGCGAGAACTAACCCCGCAGGGCCAGCTCCAACAATGATAATACGCATGGTCAATCGACGAATAACTGTAACTGGCATTTTCGTTTTCTAGACCGGAATCAAAAGGTGGCCATGGCAGCATTGTTATTTGTACATATAGCCTCTGATGGACACTGCCGTCAGCCTTACCGCAGTCATCAGGAATGCAACGTCCTGACTCGGAACATGTTGTTTGCACGATGAGTGATTCAGATGTAATAGGCGCCATTGCTGCCCATGGAGGACTAGCGGATGAGTGAGTATGACGACATCTACTGAGGTAGAATCTTGTGAAAAGAGCGTGGATATACTGCTGCCCATCCTCTGCTCTGTAATAGCTAGGTTGAACATGCTGCGGTGAATTGTCACCCGCGATTCGCTATTGGGCAACTCCCGCCTGTGCTCCTCTCCGCTTTATCCCGGTGCCCTCCACTACAGAATAAACAATAAATATTGAGGAACCCGGTACTCTCATTCACATGTCTCGACGCCGATCGTGTCATCAAGGCAGTGATTTTGGTTTTACTATAGCCTTGAGAAATGTAGATCATCCTGTTTTGCCCATGTCGGAAACAGCTTCTCTACTAAAAAAAAAAAAAAAAAAAAAAAAAAAAAAAAAAGAACATATTATTTGAGAATCCTTACGCCGTCGGTGATTTCATGAGGGTCGTGAATTAGAACAATACATAGAATGACCTGGAACACTTAGGTTTAACTTCAAGCCTCATTATCAACTGTCGGCCTCCAAGCATTCTCTATCTAGGAAGGAATCTCCTTCGCATCATATGTTGACGCCTATGTGACGGAACAGCCAGACAGTTAGTCAAGACAGCTTTGTGGCTTTCCACTTGGCCGCTATATCAACGTCGGGAAGCATGATTAAGTTTCTTATCAATCACAACGCCGATCCCACTGGTCGCACTGCCGCAAGGTTGACTTCTCTTCATTTCGTAGTTACGACTCACCTCTAAGAGTGGCCGGTAGAGTCTCTTCTCAAGGGAGGCGCTGATGTCAATGCTCGAACATGCGAAGGGGACTCGCCATCAAACATACTTGTCAAGTCGGCTACGTATAGACGCATACCAAGCCAACCCGAGACTTGTGCCCGCATGCTGTTGGCAGGCGATGCCGAGATGAACCCAGCTTACCGATGGAGACACCCACCAATCCTCCACGCATTAGGGTCACCGGGGCGTTTCTCTCTCTTCAAGTGTTTGTCCTCCAAGGGCGCGAAAGTCGACGTCGTTGACTCTGACGGAAACTCGATCCTACACTATCTTGCCATCTACGGGACTTTAAAGCAGATTAGGTATCTGGGCAATGAAAGGCTCAAAAATGTAGATCCGGACGTACTAAATAATGAGAGTCGCTCCCCACTCTCTTGCTTCGAGTGGAGAAAGATGGGAGAGAAAGGTGATCTGGCGCCAGGTATCACGCCGCCATGTGTGAGTGAGGTTGCCGCGTTTGAGGCTCTCGTAGTAGAACTAAGGGAGCGAAATTGGGCAACTGATCGATTCTTGGCGACAAAAGAGAAGTTGGATGCGGATGCATCTCGCTTGGAGCTTCGGCGAAGGATCCAGAAAGACAGCCATGGGACTCTTTTTGTTTAGTTAGATGAAGAAGATATGAACTCACAAAGAAACCCTTGTGTATTTTGGCAAGGAAAAGGTAAATCGCCCTTGGGCCGAAGAGCATAGTTCAAGAAAAAAGGATGATTTGGAATGGCAGTTTGATTTTCGGCTTTTAGGAGGGCAATCCGTATGAGGGAAATCGGTCGATGCCATTGTCCTTTCCCCGCATCCCAGTACTCGGGTTGCTCCTTGCATTCCCCGAATTATACAGCAGATAGGCTCATTACCCTTGTCCAGAGAGCCCTTTATGTTGTGGGTGGGAACTAGGCGATATCTGCAATCCAATACGTCTGTCTGTAATAGGTTGTCACCTGATTTTTATACGTTGGTAGCTGTGTTCCATCTCTCACCGCAGCGTACCCTAAATAATATAAAGGACTGGATCATCTGCGATTCCAGAGCGGTTCTCGGGGAGCGTGAGGGAGGGGAGCCAACGGCAAGGCTTTCTCCCTCCCTTTCCCAAACCGGGGTTCGAATTAGACCACATCTGTCCACGGCAGGCATCAGCGTGGATGCTTGGATCTGTAGATGATGCCCCTCAAATCCCTCATTTTTCCGTCTCTCAGTTGCCGAGAGCTACGTGATAACTGCCCTATACACCCAGTCCACTGAGCTGAGGGCTAGACAAGATACCCCTGCAGGAAGCGCAAATCTCCGCCACCCGAACAAATCATCAGGTGGCTGGGGGGCTGCGAACGCTCATTCGGGTCCGACCTTTACTCTCTTTTCTTTGGAGTAGTAGATCATATTATAAAAACATAGTACTCCATCTCTTCCTCGCTACCAAAGTGGGCGTGCTACGATGTACTCGGGCGATGACAGCCCTACCATAAAACTAATAATCGCGACTATTAAGCGACAGCCTGGGCTACCATACATTGTGACGTCGGCAAGTTTATGGCCAGGCCGGGATTCAAGTTAGACCGCATCTGTCCGCCATGAGAATCACTGGTTTTACGACATCACCGTCCTGATTCGAGCCCGCGCCGGGGAGAGCTGCAGATCGTTGTTTCTGGGTGCCGAAGTGGTTTGTCGAGAGAGGGCCGTAGTACCGATCCTAGCGTTTTCCCAACTGTTGCAAGAAGATAGTTTGGTCTCTAAGCCTTAATCATCGTGTAGGTTCCTTTAACTCGTCTATGTCATGAGTTGCTGTCCTTGGCACCTTACCCGAGCTCACTTCACCCCACCGATCTTTGTGATGCCGATTGCACTGTCGAAGACAGGGATGACGTTGGGCGGTGGAAGGAGTAGCTGGTTAAGTGGAAAGGGGCATATCGTTATGGCGTCCCTTTTACGGAACCATGGCCTGCTCTGTGGTTTACGCGGTTTCGCCCGACCAAACCGGAACACTCCTGTGAAGATACTGGACATGCTCGCCTTAATAAAACCTAAGGGGAAGACTAAGAAGGTTGATGATAATGTACGGATGTAATCGATACCATTTAGACGAAATATATTAGGCATTACAAGTTCGGCTCTCATATACACAACATCAATTATCGAGCAAAGAAGTCATTATTACATGATTCCCATTGCCGGCTGGAATTTCCAGCCTGCACCAGTGACATCCTCACTAGGGACAACCCTATTGATGACACTACTACAAAGAGAAATCCCCTCATTCATCATATCCTCTCTCAAGAAGCTTCACACATACTACAGCTGCCCCAGCTGCCAACCCTCCAAGGGCCGCCATCTGGGTCCCTTCCCACAAACAGCGGCCAATCCTATCTCGCCTCAACCCAGTTGATAACAACCTCTTCCCAAAGCCAAACAAGAATAGAGCTAGCATACACAGGAGTGTACTCCATAAGAGGCCCTGCCCAACATGTTGAACAAAAAAATATGGGATAAGTGGTAATAACCCACCCAGAATATATCCCAAGGCAATTGACAAGCCGGTCAAGATAGGCGACCAGGGATATTGATCAACCTCATTTATTCCCAATGAGAGTATACTAGAGAGTATAAGTGGATGGCTTAAAATATGGGCTTTGACAGCATCCTGGACGGGGTCGGGGAGTCTTAAAGGTTCGAGGTACTCCTGGAGTGCTCTCAGGGCAATAGGTGAAGTGACATTGTTGAAAAGCTTCTCTGAGCTTGCAACGTCACTATTGTCGTCATCTGAGAGAAGACCTTTTTCAAGATCCTCCACATCAGTGTCATCTTGGGTGAGCTCGGCATATTGTGTAAGTTTGTCTTTAGCATCAAGGGCTTCTCCCCTTGATGCAAGATATCCTCCTACACCCATGCTAAGACACCCAGCACAGACTTCTGCAAGTCCAGTATAGATGACCACCTCTGTCTTGCCGAGAGAGGATACACCTGCTGTGAGGGCAAAGGGCACAGTGAGACCATCGGCGAACCCCAGTGTAAGGTCGGCCAGGAAGCGACTGCGTGAGTATGCCATGGTGAAGTGACAGTGTGGTTGGTCAAGACCTGTGAAGAAGGAATGATTAGGATCGATTTAGGAAAGATGTAGTAAAGATAGGCTCTTACAGTTGAATGTGGGAACTGAATTTTTGTATTTTCTTTTTTCTTCTTTTCCTTTTGGTGGAGAATATGGAGATACGGTAATAGAGCGTCCGGGGGACCAGCTAAAGATATACGAGATTTGTATGAGACGGTGCGTTTTTTTTTTTTTTTTTTTTTTTTTTTTTTTTTTTTTTTTAGAGAAAGAGAGAATAGCACTACACGTATTACTATCAATACCCTGCTTGAAGGCTGCAAGTAGAAATATTTCCTATCTAGGACAGTCTACGAGCGAGCTTGAAATGTTTATAATACCTCGGCTGTGATTGATCAATTCGAACACGGAGATGGACTAGTCCTGTGATGAATGCGTGCACCGCTCTTTGACAGGCGTCTTTTCAGACTCAGTCATGCATCTGCAAGTGATTCAAACGTTGAAACCTATTCAAGCCAACTGCGGTTGAGCTTGGCCCACGTTGGGTAGCTTGATCGGCAAGAATGCGACCCCACGGGGAGCCGAAGAGTCCGGCCAAGTTCTTTTTAGCTTCACCGACGCGAGGGTGGAATCTGGGCGGTTTGGCGGCTGCCGGCCTGCATGGAACGATGTCGAGCCTGGATGATTGGATGAGATGCATCGATCTCTAGGAAGCATCTTCGATGCTGGCGAGTTAAGAACGGATTAACCCCCCTTTCTGCTGGTTCCTCTCGGTGACCGATTTGAGACCCTTGTTCCTGCCCTTAACCTCAACCCTTGGCTTGTCAGCCATAGCGTCGTATCCGTATTTCTTCAATGTTCTAGGCATTTTCGTTGCCGCTCTTGATAATATTAACTGCGTGTGCCATCCACAACGACAATACGACGCCGTTTGCAGGTTGACGAAAGAGTCTTGACAAAAATGTCAGGCCCCAAGCGTCCAGACTCAACTCTCAATGACCACGATGTTGAGCATTTCACTCTGACTGGCCGCTGCTCGCAGTTCCATCAATTCCATAAACACCCAGATAAAGAGTTGGTTATGCCTGAGCTCTGCAAGACTTGCTCCCCAAACGCTCGTAATGGTCGCCAAGATGATGATGGAAAAGTTCTAATATTGATACTGCAACGCTGCCTTCGGGGTCCGAATTCCTTCCGATTCCAACAGACCCCGAGGAGCCATGTGATCGACCCCCAAAAAACCGCCGAATAAACTTGGAAATGGCCGACAACTGTCGAGTCAAAAATACCTCAGCGGACAGATGGATTGCAGTTCTCTAAGAAGCGGGGAGGATGCAAGTTGAAGTAAACGTTTGGGTAGGCTGGTGGTAATATTATTATGTCTCCAAAACCCCATATATATTATATAGACTCACTCGACCCTGGCCTCATTCATTCCTGAGACGCCTATCCTGAGACGCCTATCTCATAGACTACTAGATATCTCTGCAATTGGCCCCCACTATCTATTAGTTGTATTTTAATCTCGAAGAGTCAACCATCACGATGCGTCTCTCTCTCATTTCGTTGTTGGGGAGCTTTGCTGTGGGGAATGCCATGGTTCTGCCCGCCTCCGAGGCGCTCACTCCCAAAAGTTTCGTTCCTGGGAAAACTTTCGACAGATTTGTTCAGATCTGGCTTGAGAATCAAGACTTCTTGTTAGCTATTCTCAATTGTAAGTAATATCCTGCTCGGGCTGCAGACCTATGGTAGAAGACGAATGGCTGACTCGGAAAACCCAATAGCGGACCTGATCCACCTTGCCACAAAAGGGCGGCTCTTGACCAACTACAAAGCGATCACCCATCCGTCCCAGGTAAGATTTTCGGAGCCCTCCATTAGCGGATGAAAGCTAAGTCGCTCAAATGTATCTAGCCCAACTATGTTGCTGCTATCGGGGGAAGCACCAACGGTGTGAACTCCAACGACGAGTACAACCTTGACCCCAGTGTCAAAACGGTGATCGATCTCCTTGAGGCCGGCGGGATCAGCTGGGCCACGTACCAGGAAGATTTGCCTTACTCGGGATTCACTGGATCGAGCTACGAACAATATCGCCGCAAGCATAAGTATGTCAGACTACTTCCAATTTAGTTATTTAGTGTGTAGATCTTTAACATGTTCCGTTCTATAGCCCTGTTATGTGCTACCAATCAATCACGGGCAATCCGAGCCGCCTCGAAAAGTCCAAGAACTTTACTATGTTCTTCGATGATCTCAATAACGATGTGCTCCCTCAGTGGATATTTATTACTCCTGATATGAGTACGTGATACTAAAACACTCTACTTTCATCAGCTCCTTTTCTCTCTTTCTTTTCTACTATTTGAAAAGATCTAATTCGCTAATCCAACGTGCTTTCCACTATAGACAATGACGGCCACGATACTGGCCTTTCCTACGGTGCTAAGTGGGCTCGCAACTGGATCACCCCTCTGCTCGACAATCCCAAATTCAACACCGACCGCACTCTCATCATCCTGACCTACGATGAGGGTGTCCTGGGTAACACTGTCTATGCCGTTCTCCTCGGAGGTGCCCTGTCCTCGAAGCAGATTCCCTCGGTTGACAACACGAAGTACAATCACTACAGTCTCATCAAGACCGTTGAGGAGAACTGGGGGCTTGGCAACCTCGGTAAGGGCGACGTCAGTGCCAAGGCCTTCTTCTAGTGCCAGATGTTGAGATTCGGGAACCCCGAAGAGCTATTGTAGACACCCCAGTTTTTGCATATGATGGGACGAAAGACTCGAGGTCCAGGCGTATAAAACGTCAGCAAGAATGGGGAAACTTGTACTGCACGCTACTTCCCTTCGATTTACTACACCTTCTCTAGCACTACCTTGGTTTCTGGCAGAGCTCCTTGGAGTCCTTACTCGGTCTTTGCAGCCTTTTTTTTTTCTGGTACATGTTAATAAATATTACGAAATTGGTTTCTCTATGGTTGCCTCGGTGTGCGCCAGGATTAGCACATTGGGACTTTTAATTTATCAGTAATAGCAAATCAAGATGCCTGGACCGTCGTAGGAAGCCTTTATATGTGTCTTTATTTATTCTCAGTTGCAATACTTGGAGGTATAGGCCACTGGGAACTACTTACCTGTCACTTTCCCTGTTCCGGGTCTGTGTCATCCCAAAGCAGTGACATCAATGCCGCGGAAAACGGCCGTCTCCGTGGCATCAGAACATCAAGAACCACCATTGGCCGAATGCCCTTGTGGATATTACCTCAGGCCGCCACTTTACACTCAAGGCCCGCGACTATTAGGTGGGTAGGATGAACTGTTCTAAGATTACACTATTTCTGAAGAATGCCCCCTCGGAATGACACCTCAGCCCTCATAGCCTCCACCGGGTCGATCTTGGCTATGTTTGTGCAATACCAATACATGCTTCTTGCGCTGAAATGCGCATCCCATCGTTTATTGAAGCCGTACATGAGACCTAGGACCACGCAGCCCGTGGCCCAGATTAGTAGCATCGACACCACCAGCATGGGCGGAACGCCTTTAGCGCCTTCAACTGGCACAAGTCGCGTCCAAGGTTCCGCCTCCGTTAAATTAGGGTGGGTCCATAAAGTGAATTCTCCAGCGCTGTGATGGTACATGAGTGAGAGCGCGGCGGCCTTATATGCCTCTTCGAGCGCCCACTGAAGGTCGAATAGATCTATCAGCCGAGCAGAGCGGTATAATGGGTATAATTATCATACGTAGTTATATCCGTAGCATCAGCCGCTGCGTGAAGGGCGGCTCTCCAGTCTGGATTGGCGAGGTGGTCTTTGTTGGGTCCCTGGACGTCGAAATATGAGATATCGGCTGGCAGCGATCCTTCCGTGACGTTTAGGGGCTGGTAATCCTCTGTTGGATCCACCTTGACATTGAGTCCTGGGAGAAGCATGGCCGCAACGGTATTTTCGAAGCGCGGGAGATCCATTGAATCCCCCTCCGTGTCGAAGTTGTCGGCACGGAAGTCACGAAAAGTGCCGGCGAAACCATCGATCCTGGCTACACCAGGCGAAGAGGAAGACCTGCACTGCACCGCAATACCCAAGAGTCGAATTTCGGGGGTTGGTAGCATATCTTCTTCGACCCCAGGTCCTCTAACCATCTTTTCTTCGATATCCAGCTCCCTTATGCTGTATTCTCGGAAGGTTTTCCAATCATGATCGAAGATTTCCACATCCCAGCCCCCATCCCCAGCATCTTGCCAGAGGGCAAACTCGAGAATATCCTCCTCTTCCATGCCACGCCATGACTCCGCGGTATAGCTACGCTGGTCACTGCGAATGCTCGGGACTCCCTGACTAAGGGCCACTTCAGCCAATGGGTATCTCTTTTCCAGGTCGCCTTGGCCAGTGAGAACGGAGATGGTTGCATCGCCTTGGCCGGGTACATGATAGAAAATGTGAGGCGGTACGCCAGGCCTCATTGAGATGATGGGATCAGTTTCGTTGGCCAACCCCTCGACCTGCGCAATGTAGCTAATATAATCGCGGCCGAGGAGTTAACACGTAAGTCAAGTAATTGAAAATCAGAGCATCTGGTGACCCGTCGACAGTTGTACTTGACCATAAGGCCCCAGGTTTCACCAATAACGGGGAGCAGGGTTTGCGGAGGAAGAAAAATGGCATTTTCCGCATTGGAAGGTAACGGGTTCCCCCCAGTTATGTTGAAAATCTCGTTAGGGTGGTCCTGCTGCGAATAGAATACTCCGTTCAGAGGAATGGTAGCTTTGTCCACGCCAGTCCAGATTTTAAAGGCAGCGTCGAGAAGTTCCGTGACATTTCGCTCATCGAAGCTCCGTGGATCGAGGGGGCCGGCGACATACACCGAAGAGACATCAACCACATCAACCCCAGCGGTGTTTCCCGTTCCCGGCTTGAACCCGTCAACAGTATCCATAGTCAGGCCTGTAAGTGGAAACACCCAAGAAAATCCGCTCACAACAAATAGAGGAAGCCACGCCCGCGATATGGGCCTCGTCCCATCTTTACGTTTCTTCAATCCCCATCTTAAAGCATCGAACCAATCGCTAGGTTTACTCCACGACTTCTCTTTGTGCATCGCTATCTGGTCGATGCTCAATGCTCCAAATCTCGGCGTCATGAGCATGCCTGCTTCAACTCCTGCTAGAATATAATTGGAGGTGTTCATTGCCAGAGAGCCAATTACGAACCGTGACCACCAGAGATACAGACCGTCGGGGGTTGGTGAATTTTCATTCTGTTGTAAGTTTCTGGTGCGTAGAAACGTAATATATGTCCAAAGGAAGTAGGCAGCGATCATTGGTGGTATGGTAATGCAACTGATGGCTCGGATCCAGAAGCGCTTTCGGGGTGGTTCTTCTGGAATATCATTTGGTCGTACCGTACTGCATTCGCTCCTAGTCGATGACATGTTATGAGATAGGATTCGGTTGAGTGGCGTGTTGTTCAACGATGGTAAACCAGAGAGAAACACGACGAGAGGAGGAGAATTGGCTAACTCAGGAAACTCCTGCAGTACTCGAACGTGCAGATGTGCGCAAACTTAAAGAAGATAACACGGGCCTACCGCCTACCAACGGCGCGCGATGCATGGGTCTCAAGGCTCAGGTTTAATCAGGGGTATCGGTCCTCGTCCCGCTGTGGCGTCAGGCTGTACCTTGAGCCTGGTGCAGGAAAGCTGAAAAGATCCCGCGAAATTGTGCGAAAAAGGAAGGAAAGAATCTCCCACGAGTGTGAAATACACCGCCACGACTTTCCAGGTTATCGTTTAGTTGCCCTGATTTGTACTCGGCGCCGATAACCCTACCACACCCAAAAAGAAGGGTGGCACTAATTCGATTTCGCCAGACACACCCTTGCATCTGGGGTCGGGAGCTCGTATATTTTGGTCCTATGGTCAGCTAATTCCACAGCTTTTATTGTGGCGTTGATGGAAAGAGAGTACTGGAGGAGCTCATAAGCATATTTGGTTGTGACTATAGCCAGCAGCCACCTGATATCCAAAGCAATTGATAGCCTTGACACCCGTGGTGCTGCGCTGTTTGGTATGTATGAATCTCGCCAAGTTTGCAGAAAGCCATTATCCACCAGTAGTCTCTTGCCTCCTCAGGAGGAGGAACATCAGGTGAAAAAGCAATGTTTCCTCTAATCGTGGGGACTGATCCGTGACACTTTTTATTGGCAATCCGATAATACTGGGGCAGTGCACGTCAGGAGGATGATAAGACGAGCGGGGCTAACCGCGGCGTTCTAAAGTTTATGGACACTCGTCATGATCGGTTCCAAGGTATTGCTCAGATTTTAGATAGACCCTGGAATTTAGAAGTCTCCTTTCTACCTAGGTTGTAAATAAACTGCCTGGCTCTCCTCGGGCAAAGTCTTCCATCGGCGATATGCAACCCTCCGCACAATGCCCGGGTGAAGCTTCTGGAATTCACGTCGAATCTCATCATAATTTTCGTCCAGGAACCGAATAAACCCCATCTCTGCCATGGATATACCTTCGTCTACCATTTCACCTACGATATCCTCGGCGACAGAGACGATATCTTCAATCTTTGGTGTGAAGTGATCCCATCCTTGTTTTGAGCCAGATACCATCCCGTATAACTCTGCCCTCAGAGCTGCAACATATTCATTATACCGTGCCAGCCACTCCGCCTCTGGAATGAGCACCTCGGCATTGAGTTGTTTTACTCTTTCTCTGAATTGATTTGCACCTCCTCGTACGTCTGCTTGACATTGCTCCTCTCGCCTCGGTTCAACATGATCCTTGATGTATTGCTGCAATTCCGCATCTCGTCGCCCAAGATACCCGGGATCACTCAGGGCATAAAGAAATCCCGCCGTAAGGGCCCTTTGCTCGTCTTGTGATACCAGTAGGTCCTCTGGCCATTCACCATAGTTTATGGGGCCGCATCCCACCTCAACGGTCAGCCCAGCTTCAGGCTCGTGGAAGTTCGTCGCCAGGAGAGCCAGCGAATCATCACCAAGGACATCTAAGTCGTGGAGATTCGCGTTGGCAGCTTCAATCAGCTCGTCGACACTGGATAGCTCGCGCCTCGTCGCCTGTTCAATATTGGCGCGTACAATGTCCGGAGGAGGTCGTCCGAGTAGCGCGTTGCGGTAGGCATCGGGCAATGGAAACAAGGGGAAGGTCGGTGCTAGGCATTCGTGCGCCGCGTCCTCGGGAAGGCGGCACGGCCCAACAACTTGCAGAGATTTATCGGGAAGTCGACTTCTCCAGTATTCAATGTGTTTCTGTGATTCGGGATCCAGCCTGATCCATGAAACAGCGTCTTCGCCTTGAGATAACCGTCGGTCGACAAACTCGGGAATACCAATGACTTGCAATAAATGCCCTGCGAGAGCCGAGCCGATAAGAAGAGATGTGGCCAGCGCAATGGATTTTGGGGACGCTGCCTTCATTTTGTATCTCGCTTCGCCCGCAATCATCCGGAGGGGGGTGAAAGAGAACAGAGTCAAGAGATCAAAATGAATGTTACAGCGACCAATCTTGAACGAAATTAAACTAAGCCCCACAATGTTGGTTGCCTTCACATTGTTGCCTGCTGCGCCTCACCTTCAACAGATCCTTCTTCGTCTCACGAGCGTCTGCTGGTGATCAATTTTTACGGCCTGGAGCGCCTTATTCTTCGTCATTGGGCCAGATAATTTTTACTGACTGGGGTTTTTTTTTTCTTCTTCTTTTCGAGAAAAACCTCACTGATTTGTAGCATGAGCCAGAGATCATGCGCGATGGGAACGGGTAGGAAAGGAGTAAGTATTGCGTCTCTAGCTTGAGCGTGCCCATAGTAACGTAAGCTCGACTTAAGCTGCAGACATTTAAAGATGATATCACGTACGAAGTAGTTTCGTGTGGTTAGTAGTCAAGGTTTCCAACTCTACTTACTCATACTGTTTCTAGTTTCATATATACCTCCATCCTGATCGTTTTAGGATGGACAGACAAAAAGGGACCAAAGAAAGAGAGAGCAAAAAAGAACGACAAGAACAGGATTCGAACCTGTGCGGCCGAAGCCATGTGATTTCTAGTCACACCCATTAACCACTCTGGCATCTTGCCGTGGTGGACCGCCACCTGGGATGGGGTAATAAATTGGGATCGCAATCTCGCTGGCAGAAGGGTGGAGAACAAAATTAACGAAATTACAGGCCAGGGCGACAAGACTGCTCCGTAGGGAGGTGACGTCCATTTAGCGCTTCCTTGTAAACAGGGACAAGTAGTTTTGATTTCTATCGACGAAGGTCTTTACCATTTTTGCCATCTACGGAATTGTCGGAGACTGTGGCGACATCCTCACAGCTTCTTTGCCGCACCATTTATCCTGGCCTGGGGTGATGTTGTAGCGGGGAACGAAGGGACAGATTTCTTTGGTTGGGAGGTGGCGATTTGGAAGTCCTCACCCAGCTCGGTACTAAACTACGTACTCCGTAGTAATCTACTAAACTACGTACGCAGAGTATTATATTAGATTAGATTATCTACTCGGTAAACAGGAGATATTTCGTCCCTCTGATGCTGTTCTCGGTCTCGGAATTAATCTTCATCTGATGTCATCGCTTCATTTGTAAGAATTACTCAAGGACAAAATTTGGGTACGAAGTACACCGGATCACGATCTTCTCCCAGTTCAGAAATCTATTAAACCCTTTTCGGCCACTTCTGCAATATTAAAGTTCCGATCGATCCATCGAGGAGGTTAACGTTATCGCGGACTAAAAAATCGAGATTTATTACTAGTTGACTAATCCTCCTTTTTTTCTTCCTCTGCATCGCTCGACAACCAGGCTCATCATGACACTCACTTCTCACCATCGCCTTTGCTCAGACGGTGTGCACACTCCTGGCAGCCGAAGCGCAGCCAGGCGACGAAACGACCCCTGAAGGATTTGGCTACTAGACTTACCTGCAGCCAGCTGCCGCCCCGCGACTGCTCCACTGGACCGATCGTTTATCACCGCCGCCCTCCCGACCATCGGCCGATCCCTCGACAATGGCGCGACCGGAACATACGGACGACATCGCCCCCGATGATAACTCCCAACCAGCCCGTCCTCCATTAGCGACTTCTACTCCACGCACCTCACGCGCACCCTCGACCGCTTCGCTCCATACATCCGTCTACGAGGACGATGCGGGGCAAATACGCCGTGTCCCAAGCATTCGACTGCGACGCGGCTCGGCCACCATACCCGGCCCCGTTGGACCCAACCTACCCGACTCCCAGCAGACAGATATTACCGCAGCCAACGATGAAACGCTTCGAAGGCGTCCACGTGCCATCTCGGCGCCAGAAGTGGCCATGCGGGAGTTCGGTCGGCCCCAGCATACTCGCCTTTCGACGGCGGCACAAACGCCAATGGCCATGCCGCGTCTGACAGAGGAAGGGCCTCGGCCCAGTATGGCGGAGATTACTCGAACTCTATCATCAAGCTCTCTACCGGCCACGCAGCCGCCTGCCGCGCGACTTTCGACGACTCCGGAAGAGCCGGACGGACGTGCCCTGCGTCGTGCGTTCCCGGGAATGCGAAGGCTGAGCAGATTCCTGCGCCCGGGACAGAGCATCGGTAACCTTGACACGCAGAGTCAGAATGCCAATGAGGACAAAGAATTCAATGACAGTCTCATCGACTGGCTAGATGTTTTTGGTTTGTCCCCCGTCTATTGCCCCGCGTTAGCAATCGTCATGCTAATTTGCAAACGCAGATCCCGAAATTCAGACACTATCAACCTTGACAAATGTCCAGAATTCCCTTTTCGTGCCCGATCTAGGAAACCTCATCAACCGCCGACCCACCTACGTGCTTTCAGACTACGAAGGAGGACCCCGACGGCCGGGCGCTGCTCCAGCACCGGAAGCTGAGCGCGTAAAGGAAGAGGAGGAGGAAAGAGAGGAGGAGGAACGTCCACGTCTAGAACGTCTCAGCTCTATAAGCTCCCGCCTAACGGAATCGCACTATGCCGCACTACCTCACGGCACCACTCTCGACGGGTGGACCGAGGCGCAGAAACTCGAGCTGGAAGATCGCGTGCGCCACATGCTACACTCCCGCCGGTCACGTTTTAAGCGCGGTCTGAAAGGGTTCGGCCAGTATGTCCGCACGCCGCTCGGTTTCTTCGTTACACTATACGCCATTCTCATTACCCTTTTCGGCCTGGCGTGGGTTCTTTTCCTTATTGGATGGATCTACGTGGGTGAGAAACAGGTTTACACGATTCACATTATCGACAGCGTGCTTGTCGCCCTCTTCGCCATCGTAGGTGACGGGATGGCCCCTCTTCGGGCCATAGATACCTACCATCTGATTTTCGTTGTGCACTACTCGCGTATGATCGAGAAGGCGCGAAAATGCAAAGACTCGGATCTTGAGATGGCGATGTCACCCCTCGAATCACCAGACGGAAAGGAAACAAAGCCAGATATCGGCATTAATAATAACAGCAATGTGCAAACAGAACCACAACGATCGATTAGCCCTACGTCAGCGAGCCCTCGATCGACGAGCCCTATAACCGCTGCGAATGGATCTTCCGCCAATGTCAATAGCGACACTGCGGATCCAGCGAGCGAGGACTGTGCCAAGAAAACCGGCCGGGATCATGAAGGCGAAGCACTCGCATTAACACCCAAACAGCAAAAGAGCTTTTGTCACCATCAAAAGAAACTGGCCAAGTCACATAGCTTCTACAAGCCGGAGGAGACGTTCACACATTACGCTTTCCCTCTCAGCTACCTCATTGCCATCGTGGTTCTACTTGACTGCCACTCATGCCTGCAAATATCCCTCGGGGCAACTACGTGGGGCATTGACTATCACACACGCCCGGTCGCCATTACAACAGTCATCTTGTGCGTCAGCATCGCCTGCAATATTACGGCCGGATTGATGATCAGCAGGGGTGATCGGAAGACGAGGAAGAAAGATGTTGTTGCGTTAATAGACCGGCAGAAGCTAACGGCTGCTGCAATTAAGAGAGTTGAGAAAAAGAAGAGTAGATGATGGTGTCGTCTCTCCAGCATATGTCTCCATTCTATATCTATTCTCCTGATTACATATCTTAGAATCATTTCACTTTCGTTTGTGAATTCGATAGATGTGACAGTCAGTTTTGGGGAGAGCGTGGGGTTCGAGGTCACGACTCGGGGCTGCGGAATGCCAATGTCGGTGATACACCGAGGTCCCGCGTGCAGAGACCTTCATGCAGTCAATGTCTGCGGTCTACATCGGGACCATGGCGCAATTGACGGCGCGTGCCGTTCGCGGAGCGGGAGAACCGGCATCGTTCCGAGGAGAGATACGACGGCAAGGAGGGGAAAAGCTGCAAAAGAGGGCTTGGAAAACGCAGGTGAGAGGACGGTATCCAGTCAAGACCCCATGAGGAAGTATGGAGCGCTGCGAGGATGCAGGATTTCGGACAATAGGCCCGATTCGGAATAGCATGCCAATCCTTCCGATTACTGATCGTTAAAGGAAAGCCTCAACGTCAGCCCATTACTGAAGTATATAATGTAATTATCGCGAAGTTGCACTTGAACTCCTTCGTATTGCTGACAGAGGAAGCGGGGTGGACTCCTCCTACATCGGAGACGGAGCGGGAAAACTCGACTTATTCGGAATACGATAAGAATCCTTCTGGGGAGTATTTTAAAATCTCAAGTTCCAGGTTCCTAATGAATGTATTTACTGCAAAGAGAAGCTTGGTCGCAATTGGAGGCGGTGTAGACTCAAGGATTGACCTCATGATATGTAAAGGAAACTGAGAAGGAGTCATCCTTTCGAATAAGTGTATATATATGATCTCTTTCCTGCTTTCCCTGGAGTGCTTTCGAAGAGATCTTCGTTCCATTCTCATGCAAACTGTCATCTATCGGCCCAAAACCAGGTCATTCTTTGATTGACCTATCAAGTCCCCATTCAACACAATGTTCAGTATCAAGCGTATCGTCTTGGCTATCATGCTGTCATGCTCTATGCAAGGAGCCTACGGTAGCCCAGTCGACCAAAGCCTTTCTGTACTAGACGGTCAAGTCACCTCATTCGATATCACAAATGCAAACACCTCAGAAGTCTCAGCACTCGCGGGTGATATTAGCATACAATCCGGATGCTACCAAGGGACCTGCCCCGATTTCGATGCTTCATTCGACATGCTTACGGCTCAGGGATATTACTACGCACATTTCCTCCGTGTCAACCACCGCGCCGATGGCTGCAACAAATGCGGCTCGTGGGAGGTGTCAAGTGATGGATGCAAGAGTTTCAACTTTTGTGGTCAAGAATGGAGCATGTGTGTCGACTATTCTAAGAAGAGAGCTCATCGGTTAATCAATGGCCAGAAGTCTTGTTTCACAATTGTTCAGCGGGACCTAGGCAGGTGCTCATGCCAGGGACTGCCTTGCGCTCCCTTCATTCTTACACCAAGTGCCAAAGTAGCT
Source organism: Scedosporium boydii (assembly GCA_002221725.1). Lineage (NCBI taxonomy): Eukaryota > Fungi > Ascomycota > Sordariomycetes > Microascales > Microascaceae > Scedosporium > Scedosporium boydii. The sequence goes on from NJFT01000204.1 coordinate 44,547, forward strand.
TGCACATGGTAGTGAGGTGGCGAGAAGAGGTCTCAGTAGCGACAATATTAAGGCCCAGTGAGAAATGGGATGTGGCATGGCCCTTGAGGAGAGATATTTGGGTATTACGTTGAGTTGTAGGAAGTTACTGCTAGGTAGGAGGTTGTGTACTTCGAGTTCCGTACTTGCGTTCCTGTTTTGCCTCTTGATGAATCATCTCGCTCTTGCCGCCTTCTCGGTGGTTGAGAGGGAAGTGTTCTTTTTTTAATTTGTATTGCAATTGATCTTGAATAGCGGTGTATCTTGAAGCCGTGAAATATGTTACGCGGAGTGTTAGTATCTGCTCAGATTGTAGGATTTGCCTTCCATCTCGACTTCTTTCTCCCTCTCTCTCTGTGGCTATGTGTAAAGATGGGTTGTGTCACAGAGTGAAGGACTACCCAATGTGGAGTTTAACAAGCTAGTCGACGGAAGAGGCTATACTAGCTTGTCGTCAAAAGGGGATGGGTTGACCCCTGTCGTCGATGACTTGGAGTTTCATGGCGGTTCAGTGGGCACCCAGGCACGTGGCTAACAAGTCCAGACTGGAACTACTAGAGGGGTCAGTGTTCTGACAGGCTCCGTCGGGTCTGGAGGATCTTGGGTCTGGGCAATGTCGACCGCAAGAATGACAGTGAGCGTGTTGAGGGAGTGTTCTTCCCCGCGGCCTGTCATCCACATCTTGTCGTATGGCCGTAGAAGCGCCAAAAGAAAACAGCGAGAATTAATTGTGTAAACAAATGTATACTAAATACACTGACAAAAACGGCATTTACAGAAAATGGTAGCGTAAAGAGTGCTCCAGCCCTGTTGGGTGGGATGTTGGCATGTTGCTCGTCGCGTTCATAATGAAAGAAGAGTGGAATAGATCACGAGAACGTAGCTGAACTGACATAAGGGCAGAGCTTTTCATTCATCATGAGACAAAGGCCCCCGTATCTCCCTGATTTTAATCCGTTTGGTCACTGACGCGGACTTCCTCTGCGGTGGGGAATATCTCCGCTAAATCGCCGCTTAAGTCCCGTCGGGTCATATTGCCGAAGCACCGACGAAACTGCTGCCCAGCCTCAGCAAATTAATTCACATCAAGATCTATACAATCCACTGCCGCCAAAGCTCCGTCGCAACTGGTCCACTGGCAGCAGGCGCTTTGCTCTCAGAACGATAATCGATCACCTTTCGGCAGTGACGGGGCTTTCGTTTACACGCTGCCTCTTCCCGCAAAATCTGCAATGCATCTAAAGCGGGGGATAGAGCGCGAATCATGCGACTTTTGCCATCGACGGAAGATCAAATGTGATCGCGCCTCCCGTGCGACTCAGGGAATTATGACATGTTCGCAGTGCGCTCTTCGCCAGGCGCCGTGCACGCTCGATGACTCCGATGATATTCGGATTCAGAGACGCAGGCGAATCGGAACAACAGGCAGCGCCTTGGCTTCGGGCTCACTAATATCACACTCTAGTCCGAGACGCCGAGTGCGAAGGGGCGAGCAGCAGATACAAACACCGGGTGCCAAGCCTGTGGAGGACGAGAACGACACTTCTCATAACACGCCAGGCCGTAGTCCGACTGTTGATTCATCCTCACAATCCCCCGCTCAGTTCTCTGTGGATTTTGAATCCTCATTTACTACGCCATCGGAGGTGATTGATACTTCGACATCTCTCCAGGACGAAGGGGTCGACTTTCTTTTCCTTGATCCTACCTTAGGACTTAGCGCAGATAGTGTCTCATTCCTCGATCAGATCTTCATGAGAGACTACGCGTTGCCCCTGGAAGGCAATCAGCTGCCGCGAGAAGTTGACCAGAACCAGTCGAGCGGTGTGGCAGAGGGCTATGCCGACGATCCATCACAGGCAACACCAACAAGCGCCTCCCAGGTTGGCCACGGAATGCATGGGGCACCGTGGTTGAATTTAAATCTCGACTCAGATACTTTTGAGGCAGTATTGCATGCCTACTTTGACTTTGCTGCCCTGTGTTTACCCATCCTTCTTGAGGATGCATTCTGGGAAGACTATCGCGCTGGCAGGTGCAGCTTTGCGCTATTATTCGCCATTGCCTGCCGTGGCATACCGTTCACCACTGTTGTGAACAAATGGAACGTGCAGCAACAACTTGCCCATCAGTTTAGGGAGGCGTTCTTTGAGACCCAGAATTCAGCGACGAACCAAGGGTCAATACGCCTTGATGATCTAGAAGCATTGGCACTGATGGTTGATTTTGAGTATGACAATACGCAAAATTTGTCGGCTCAAACTCACCTCGGACATCTATTTCTAACGCATGACTCTCTGGTGTTGATGACTTTGCGGTCAAGGATCCAAAGTCACTGTTCCCACCCGTCCGCCTCAGCAACGGCATTAGCGTGGGCTGATGAACGGCGTACGTTACTATTCTGGCATGTATATGGCCTCGATGCCTTCCACAGTCTTGACCACAAAAGCATATCACGTATCCAAGACGATGATGTCGACCTCGCTGAAAGTCTGCCGCGACATGAGGCAGCAGGCTACCTCGATGCTATGCTCGCCTTGTCGATCATCGCACGAAAAACGCTGCAGACTCTTTGCTGCGCCTCGGCTAGGCGAACAGGAGTGAAAATAGACGATATTCAATCTCTCTATTCCCAACTTGATCACTGGCGTAACAACAGCTGCCCACCACATTTACGGCGACAGAGAGCGAAAGGGTCAAATCGTGTGTTTATGAGCGGCGAGAAGAGCGCAGATAAACATGCTCTACTGCACGCTGCGGTCTTGTGTCTGCTGGAACTCAACTGCTATATGCAAATTGAAAGCTGTGTTACGCAGTATGGCATCCAAGATCGATTCACGATTCAGGGCGAAATGATCACTTGCCGTGTTGGATACGAGACACTCCGCGCGGTTTACGACATTATTGACATCTCGGTATGGGCCAAGCAGGATAGGAACCAGGGCAATGAACTCGGGCATAAATCCCTGGTTGATCTCGCGCCGCAGGTGGTGCGTAACATTTGTGCTGGCGCATGCACTTGGATCTGCCTACGCGCGAAAGCTACGTTCGATGGAGAGGTATTGAATGTAATCCAGTTCGATGCAACCTCAAGGCAAAGGAGCGGGGAAGATGTGAACTCAAAAAGGACGACGCTTGAAAACTATTTGATCGCGGCGAAATTGTTACGAGAGGCAGCAGCGACAGCAATATCGCACAAGGATACAGAGCGGGTCCTCGCAGGCATAGATAAGTCCATCGCTTTGCTAGAAGAGGGCATTCACACACTTGATTAAATAAGGCTCATCAGGCCGCGTTGTTTCTGAAGAAGATATGATCTTGAGAAGTAGGACCTGTGTCACATTGAACTGAACCAACAGGACATCCGTGTTAAGATCGAGCTAATGATTTAGATCTACATACGACACACACTAGCATGCACAATTGGTATCTACTTAATGATAATGGCCCTGATATTGTGGTGCCGGCCTAGACGTATGTTAGAAACTCAAGGTGACTCAACTTGGGCGTCTGGCTCCTTGTGTGATGGGTCTTCAATCCGTCTTGAGAGGAGGGAGATAACGTAGGTACAATCATAAGCTAGGCTTAATCAAGACTGTGGCGCCCTTGCATAATGTGCATCATAGCAGAAGTAAGAAAACGCTTGGAATGCCGTTCACCGAATGTGTGAGGGATTCATAAGCTAACGGAGGTTCTGTCCGTAACTTAAGATTGCGACTGAAGGGAATCGGCGAATGGCATGCACTGCATACACGAGCAAAAGCAAATCATTCGCTATTGATTGTGGATCTTCTGTAGTTGGATTCGTATTAGAATCACAGACTTGCCAGGGTCTTTCTTAGCTGGAAGACTAGGACATTGTCACAAACGGAGCACTACTTAAATCGCCGCGAAAGCCCCGTCGACATCCCTTCTCTGACAGCAAGGCAACCGCCTTTGTACAGCCTCCAGGTAACTGATGCTTCGAGGTATAAAAACATGGACCACCTCCAGCTTTAGAAACAATCAATGCAGAGCGACAAGTTCTCCCGCAAACTACCCAGACATACCTTCAAGTTTGTTTCTACCTACCTGCCAGAATGAGTTCTCTGCTTCTCGGTCCTGTCTTGCCTTACCCATCCGGGTTGGGGACGGGAATAATGAATCCTGTCTTGATCGACCTATCAACCACGCTACATCAGACCTTTCAGCAGGGCCATAGCGACTTCGGCGACTTCATGGGCAACACCTCCTCGGTGTCAATCACCGCCATGTCGACTGAGGATAGCGAGGAAATCCCTTTCTTCAACTTCCACTTCACTTCACCATTTCTCAATGAGACGGCCGGAAGCACGGCGAATATCACAGAGGATTCGGTGTATCGCATTGGCAGTATATCCAAGCTCTTCACGATCTATTCGCTGCTGCTGAACTTCGGAAGGGAGCATTGGGATAATCCCGTGACGGACTATGTTCCTGAGTTGCGTGAAACGAGGGCTGCCCGGCGGGGGATGGAAAATCCTGCTGATCTTGTGGACTGGGAAAGCATAACTCTCGGGGCTCTGGCATCACAGCTTTCCGGAATTGGGCGAGATTGTGTGTAACTGCCATCATTTCCTTACCTATTTGTGTTGAAGTATTTGCTGACAATTTACGAGATGCCAATGGTGACTTAGCTAGCCAGAACTTCCCTTGGGACCAGGCGGGGCTACCCAGTCTGCCCATGGAAGATATCCCTTCCTGTGCGGGAAACACTAGTCTACCGCCGTGCAATCGTCAAGGTTGGTTTCCGCCCCAAACCAACTTGGTTGCTTTAAGTACTCACACTCTGGTATATTAGAGTATTTCCAAGGGTTCACCCAGAGACAGGCTGATTTTCCTCCCGAGACGACTCCCGTATATTCAAATGCTGCATTTAGAATCCTCGGATACGTTCTTGAAGCACTCAGTGGCACGTCATACTCGTCGCTTTTGAGGTCGTCGGTTCTAGAGCCCCTCAATCTTAGCCAGTCAAGCACACGTCGACCCGAGGGCAAAGGGTCATGGGTTATTCCAAATGGTGATAGCGGCTGGTTCCAAGATGCCGGCGATGAGGCACCGTGAGTGCATATCTAGCAACCTAAGCCCCCAATACTTTAGAGAAGGAATACTGACAGGTGAAAATCAGGACTGCTGGGATGTTTTCTTCTTCTCGCGATTTAGCTGCTTTCGGTCGCGCCATCTTGGCCAACAAGCAACTCTCAGCACTCGACACAAGAAGATGGATGAAACCTAACTCGCACACCAGCTCTCTGGCTTTCTCAGTTGGGGGTCCTTGGGAAATATGGAGGGCGAAAACGAACATCACCGAAGGCCGCGTGCTTGATCTCTACGTCAAGTCCGGAAGCATTGGGAACTACAACTCCCTTTTAATTCTTGTCCCTGACTACGGAGTGACGGTATCCATTCTCACGGCTGGCTCGAGTAGTGGCTCCACCATTACGATTGCTGCGGAGTTGGTCATGCAAAAGTTGCTTCCTGCTTTGGAAATGATTAGCCGCGATCAAGCATGTAAGAAGCTCTGCGGGACCTACACAACCGCCGACCCAAAGCAGAACTCGTCGCTGGTAATTGTTGCCGATGACGAGAATCCCGGTCTTCTGGTCAAGCGCTGGGTAAGTCATGGCGTTGATCTGTACGCAACAGCGCAAGCCTTTGCGGATGGGACCGGTGGTGGTCAACTCACTGCAATTCGCCTTCAGCACACCAATCTTGAGTCTACGTCCAGTGGCAAAAAGAGGCACCACGGCCAGAAAGGTCGAGTTTCTACATATCGGGCTATATTTGAAACGCACAATCCCGATGTTGCAAACACTAGACATCGCATCTTTGACCCTGATGCTCATCAATGGTCCGCGATTGACTCTCTTATGTACGGCGAGGTAGCTGTTGATGACTTTGTCTTCCACCTGGATCATCAAGGATTTGCGGTTGCGATCGAGCCACGTGTTCTTAGGGAGACTTTCAAAAGGGTGTTGTAATGGCTTCCAGATTCCGGCCACTGTCGGATATGTTCCCCAGTCTCTCTGATCGATAGAGACACCGACCGGAAGACTTGCGATCATGCGTATCTCCCGGTCGTGAGATTTTAGAAGACTACTGGTAGACTTGGAGGCTACCAGCATAGCGGGGCAGCAGAAGGATATTATTCTTTAGTTCTTATTATTGTATTAATACCTACTTAGGCATATGGCCGTCATTGTATAATTGTTAAAGATTCTGCGTGAGCATTATGCATAGTGAGCACTTGGGGCTAAGACCACAATGAACTGGTGAAGGAAGAGCCAAGGACATGGAAACGATAGGGAGGTCAGAAAATTGATTCCCATCCGGGGCCTCTCTCGGGAGTTTGTGCTTTCTTCGAATTATGGCATGGTTATTATTACACGAATGCCCGCAGAGTCCCCCGAGTCCTCAGTAAACATTCCTGGGTTGCGGTTATACTTTATGAAGATCTAAATAGCCTCAGTGCAAAGCGCAACCCTGGCGTTCTTCAAGATATATATTGTGTGCATAACAACTTAGCCGAAACGCTCTTACCGTCTGGTCAAAGCTCTTTCCGCGAAATCATCGGGTTCCCAAAGCTTGCAGGGTAAAGTTCCACTTCTCCAAACGCACGGGGCCTTCGGCTCTTCGATGCAAACCTGATCTGTATTCGAGGGCAATTTCGGACACAGGGAAAGAAGTAGAAAGTCGGAACAGAGGTAGATTTGTAGAGGACATGCTTCTCTAAAAGCCTTCGGCTGATGTAGGACTTGAAGTGGAAGTATAAACACGGGCGTCCTCAGCATTGTTTCCCTGAAATGGCGCAAAGCTCAACAATACTATTAGGCTCGAGTTATCAGTTCGAGACCGAGTCATCAGAGAGCACTGAGCAGTCAAACACATAAGGGGTCAATCACAGCACAACCACTCGGATTACTACTCACCGTACAATTCCGACAAGAATTGAAGAAACCACACCAGCGGGTATAGTCTCTAAAAGAGGCTCGTTGCTGGCTCTCCAGCCCAGAATGTCCCTCGGCTCACCAGCGCCGTGATAGCCGATAGGCCTCCCGCAGATTCACTCTTCTCACAATGCACCCAAAGGTGCCATGCATGTCTCGATTAGATCAAAACTTTTCAGATCATTGTGGAACACTAGTTCTTTACCGTCGAGAGCTACGGAGAGGTACTCTTCAGTGGGGTAAAACGTCCGCGTCTCAGGCCAGAGCTGAACAGTCTTGCGCGACAGGCACTTTCGTGTCGACGGAGCTGCTAACTTCTAGAAGGGACCTCTCACTTGACGATTGTTCTCCTCGGTCAGACGATGTCATTAAGAGTTGTGCAGCTACGGCATTTCTTCTCTATCTCACCGACTTCTGGTTTCTTGACAACGTCTAGGGTGGGTGGCAAATTATGATCTCGGTGACCCCGCCAGGCTACTGCGCAGGGTTCAGTAGGGGCCGGATGAGATCCCGGATACTAGTGTCTTCGAAATTTCTATCTACTTTGGACGAGGTGGTATCATTGATGGAGAGCCAGGGCTCGACATGTTCCGCAGGAGCGCTAGCAAGCACGCGCAGCTGCACTGGTGGTGGATGCTCATTGCCAAGTAGATTTTCGTGGGGCCACCTGCGGACTGAGACACTCTCTTACCGCTGGAACTCGACGGAACTTGAGCCGAAGACCCGGGGAGTGGCCCTCTGTTCCTAAATTTGAAAATTGCAGTGACTACATTTGCCACAAAGCGGAGTCGTGGTCGATCTTCAGTTGGTCTGTACCCGAACTTCTATTCCTTTTTTTGAGCTGGAGAATCAGGCTCAGGAGTCGGTATTACGATGAATTACGAGGGAACTACGCGAGGGGTATTTGCGAGCTGAAAGGTTACGCTGAAATAAAGTGAGGCACGAGTCATGAAGGAGGGGTCGTGCAGTAGAGGGCTACGCATAGCTGCGATGCACTCTCAAAGGAGAAGGAGCTGCGATTAGTGAAACTAAATAAAAATCTCACTCCATAAGCCTAGATGGTACGCGGCCCCCTCTTCCAAGGTGGGAATGTGTTCAAAACGCTGACGAACGCAGGGTTTGAGGTCCTACCCTGCATACACGAGCCGCAGCGCCTCGTCTGATTAGTTTAGGAATCTCTAAAATTGATAAAATGAGGCGTCGAATCGGGTCTTTCATGTGTCATATTAGCTGCAGATCTTAGCTGCAGATCAAGCACGGGTTGTGGGTGTTGGGGAGCGGGAAGTGGGAACATTTGGTGTTCTGCGGTGTTCACCAGACTAGGCAGGTGTTTCGAAGATCCAGAACCAATCGATGGATGTCCGTGAAGAATGTGTTCCTTCATGACCCCAGTCACCCCAAGCAGCTACCCTGGGTCGGCAACTTCTCTACTCAGCTGTGCAGATCTCACGGTTGGCCTGCGATTTTCGGCTCCAAGACGTCGCATTTCCCCTCAACATATCAGGTCCGGAGCACACTTTCGTATTTTCCCGTCCAATACCAGACCAATGCCTTGACATAGCAAGACAAGATGAACGTATTTGCAGGACACTTGAGCAAGGGATGGAGAAATCGCCAACCTATCAGGCACGCCAAGTCGCCCAGCCCGGATGCACCGCAACGGTGTAATTCTACTTTGGATGTAAATCATCCATCTTCGCATCTCGGTTAGCTGTTCCTGCCTTTCTACACCGTCACGGTTGCTTCAAACCAGAAGTAAGCCGGGGAGATCCAACGCCGTCCCTCATGAGATTCAACTCCGCCTCTCGTGAGATTCAACGCGGCCTCATTGGACTAAACGCGACGCCTTGAGAGATTGAATGCAGATTCAATGCAGCCTCTCGACATATTGCTTCTCCTTCATGGGTCGTCACTGAAGCCTCAAAACGGAAGTAAGTCGGCAAAATTCAACGCCGCCTCTGGCGAGATGCTTCGTGAAGTTCGTCTATAAAAGGACCCTTGAATCCCTCATCGAGAGTCTCTGATTTGTCTCGACCACCAAGCTCAGCTCACCAAACATCATTGCCTCAAAGTCCAGTACCGTTGACAGCCTTCTATATCTCCATCCCTTACCTACATTTCACATTCAAGATGAAGCTCTCCACCGTCCTTCTCGCCGCTACTGCCCTCGTGGGTACCTCTTCCGCCTACAAGATCAGCGTCTACAGCAAGGACAACTACCAGGGCACTCAGAAGTCGTGGTCCAGCAACGGCTCGCATAGCGTTGGCTTCACCGTGAAGTCTTGGATCTGGGAGTCCTCAATTGGGGATGGCTGCTGCGTTGCTTTCTGCAAGGGCAGCACTGTAAGTGTGCCATCTATTCCGCAACATGAAAAAGGAACTGACATTATGTCTTCTTAAAGAACGTTGGTCGATACTGCGGAAGTGCCAGGAAGGCTGTTTCCAGCGCTGGCGTCAACAAGGTTGTGACTGGTTGTGGATCGGCTGTCCTCAACTGCTAAATACCACTTCTTGTGCCCGGCCTGGGCAAGCACATGGTTCATTGGACGGATAACTCAGAGTTACTCTTCGTGGCGTAATTTAGTTTACAAGATACTTGCTTAAGAGACCGAATTTTATATATACTCAAATTTCCCCTTCTAGTTTGCATTCTGACCACTCTTAGTTGATTTCAACGCATGCTGTATGTAGAAACGATGACCTTCGATTTAGCTCTATTCTCTGCCCTATCAGAAGCCATTTGGGCAATTTCTCGTGCTCCTGGCCCAAAAGTCAAGGATGTCGGCAATCCCCAGCTCGTTCTAACTCTTTCCGGTAAAGGCCAGCCCTATAGAGCTAGGGATGAACCTTCAGCAGATTACGCTACTGCACCTCGGCCTCACTCGGTCTCTAAGTTAGAGACCGAGGAATACGATGTGCAGGAAATATAATGAGTTGTGCTGAGTGAGATAGCACTCAAAGACAAATTACATTATAACGCACATCTAAATGGTCACCCTTGGGAGGTTCCCGAAATCCCCAGGAGAACCTTGCAACCTTTAACTGCTTACTTGTCTGTGTCAATATCGGACCATCAATCAAGGAGTGCAGTAAAATCCCCAGCCTGCTTGGACTTATTGAGGTTGATGGTCACTTTACCATCTTTTTTCCCCCAATCATTCGGCTCACAAGGACGTTCAACGTGCTCGAGACGATAGGGTATGTAGGAACGTCAACCGCTATTTATAGAAGCCGGTCTAAAGGTGTCTGTACTTGCAAGATCGACGAGCACGTTTTCGGGGGGGTCATTCAAAGTAGGAACTGGGGTCCCATGAGTATGATTCTCTTCATCCACTATCTGTTAGGTCGTCCATTGGATCGGCGTCGGCCGCGCCGTGTTGGACAGCAGGCGAGGGCCAGTACTGCATAAGTAGATTTACTCGCACCTCCGTCATCATCTCTAGAGGGGGGAAGAGAGATCCGTGGCCGAGGAGTTGCGGCTAGTTGCCGATCCCCTTAGGCCAGGCGTTCACCGTCCAAAGTGGGTTCCCAATGTGATTCTGTCGCCGCGCATGGAAAGAAATATTGGTTTAGCTCACAGAATTCCCTGATACGAGTCAGGGTCAAAATTTGCCGTTAGGTGCTCATGGAGTTGTCGCAACTGCCGCGGCAACGACTAGTTGCCATCGATATGATTTATAGGCCGGTCCGGCCGATGATCCTCGGCTCCGGATGAAACGACATGGCTTCTCGTTGCTGATGCACACAACACCCAACAACATTAAGTGGTGGATAATAGATCAGCGGAGGGAGGGCGCAACGGGACCGCGGATTCGCCTACGAAATGAAAGTGAAAGGGATTTTATTCACCGAAGCAGTTGTTCGAGGCATCAATGTATTCAATCGGAGCAAGAAATCGAAGATCGAAGGTCTTCAATGTCTCATCAGACATTCACGTGACTCACTGTCCTTGACTGTGGCTCCATTGAAACCTGGATTATAAGGCAGGGATTTGGGGAATCATTGGTAATATGGAAATTGGCTGCAATTGGGATGTGGAAGAGGGGGTGGAAACGGAGGAGTTCTTGGAATGATCATGGACTCGGTTCTCAACAAGAAAAGTTGAATTTATGAGGTAAAGTGATGAATACCGGATTCTGCAGCTTTTCTTTGACGAACCTCTTCGGCACGGGACCTTGGAGGAAAGAAGAAAACAAAAGAAACAAAAGAAACCGCCTTGAATTGAAAGCCCACCATGACTGCCGACATTGACGGCCATGACCTACCCCCGTCCTACGATGACGGAGTGAGTAATGACGTCAATGCCTTGGTCCCACCGACCATCCACGTCCTCGCAGGACAATCTATCCACGCCGAGTCCGCTCATGGTGCTCCGCTCTACCAGCTAGACCGGGGCATCGCAACCCTCTCGTACGCCACGTCAGAGGTGGAGTTTATGCGGGTTGATAGGTTGGTCATGCAGGATGCCAACGACGAGCCGACGATCAAGCCGCGAACGAGGCACATTTACGATATCAAGCATATCAAAGGGGTTTATGGTACGCTAAGCTCGCTGGAGTCGAAATCCCCGCCGATCTTTATCCAGGCAACGTCGAAGAAGAACTCTGTTGGGCACTTGGGCCTGAAGAAGTCCCACATGAGATCGCATTGGAAGGTGCTGCCTGTCGACGTCTCAGGCAAGAGCAGCAAGTATGGCCAACCGGCCTTTTTCAAAGATTCTAAGCCCGTATTTGAACTTCGCCACAAACGTGGGAGGTATGAATGGGTGGATCCCGGAGGCAACGCTATTGCCGTGGAGGACGAAGGCGAAGGTCAATATCGGTTCGTAGTGACAGCCACTTTGCGCCGGGAAGCTTTGGATGCGCTTGTGGCCTTGTGGTGTTGCCGGCTATGGCAATATTCTGCAGAACACCAAGAACCACTTTTCACTGGCATGGATGGAGGTAAGGATAGCATTATTATTGGCCGTGCATCTGTCAGTGGATGTCTAACGTTTCATAGTGAGAAGGAAATTTGCACTTGCGAAGGAGCTTGACCTACCGAAAGGATTCTTGGCTACATGATCATACGAGAGTTACCGTGTGAAAGCGGCCAACCTTGGATAATGAGTGAAGTTCACCACGAACCGGCTGGGTTGGGGTGGGGTTTCCATGGGCCACAAACTGTACTGCTGGAAACAGTTCTTACAGTCAAAGACACTTGACCAACATTTGCAGAGCAAACAGACATCCACGCTTCTCTTCCAACCCTTTCTGTGATGTCGGCGAAGGTGTTTCTCATTCTTACTACCTAAGCTACTCCCGATCCCTGTTATAGCTTTCTGTCCCCGCTGCCTAACCAGTCTTTGTAGCAATCCCGAGGACTCGTCAAGTTGTGGGATTTATGAAGCTGTCATAAACCAAGGGGAAAGCCGAGGTCATATTTCGCCCATCAAGACGTGATCGGGGCGAAACGACACCGTAAGCTTATAAAAATGTGACAAGGTCGTGCTTGGTGACTAGCTTCAGGATCTTGGGCAGAACCGGATTTCCGCTTATGTCTTTGAAGTCGAATCAAATTGCAGCTCGGGGCCGCTAGCAACGAAGAAATTCGGACGCATATCCATAAAATACCGTCAGCGGTCAACTCTATGTTAATATACAGCTGCTACCCCCTTGCCCTTACCTGCCCGGGATGCCGGAATGGATTTGGGCAGAACCACGCCAGGGGGCCAATCGCAACGGTCAGGATGCCGACGCCCAAACCGACGCCGATTGCGATTTTATCCGACGCGTTGAGACCCTCAGACCCCTTCCCATTTCCCGACTCCTCGGTTTTCGTTGGCGCTGTTCCTCCCCCGTCGTCGGACTTCGACCCACTAATACCATCGGATTGAGACGGCCCACTCGTCTGGGCAGGGCCAATCTTCTCACTCGTAGAAGATACCTGGCTTGTTTTAAGGGTAGTCGTAGTCTCCGGCGGAAGGTAATTAGGTAACGTATTGTTAAGCAGATGATATTTAGCATGGTCTTCAATCCGGCAGGAACAGGGTGGGTTGGCACCATACTATTAACTCCCTCTGTCAACGTCCTGTAGTACACAGGAGCCTTCGCTAACGGATCAAAGACTCGGCAGATGTGCCGAGTAAGGGGCGTTGTCTCCGTATTGGATAAGTGCTCGTATACGTAGCCCCGTCCACAGCTCATGGGCAGTATTTGGTAGTTGCTGGCCTCTTCAGTCTCTATGCATAGATTTGAAGCTAAAGCCTACCCACCAGTCATATGTCCACGCGGGATTAGGGGTCCCGACCCATGTTCCCAGGGGGTAGCCGCTCGTTCCGCACGATGTTGGGAATTCGCAAGGTTGGCCGCTGGAACAGCAAGCGAATAGTGACTCGCTGAGGGTCGTTACGGTGGAGTCTGATCCACAGAACGCCGGTTATCGGAACCGGCGAAATATCCAATTAGATCTGGTCGATCGGTTAGTGGCTTGTCTCTCTTCTCCACGGCTGCTGTGCTTGTAGCCGCAGGTGGTGTTACAATTGCCCCAGCATATACTTGGAGGATATGAAAAGCGGCAAACGCAACAACGCAATGAAAGAGCATTTCCGAGTCAAAAGTCAAAAGAGCCCCAACGGTGAACCGAGGAAACGTGAGGTCTTGCCGCGTAGAGCTCTGGATTATCAATGAGCCCGAGGATATGGACCCGGGATGCGGGGAAGTGCCCGCCTCATTTTCAAAGTCGAGGCAAACATCCAACACAACATTCGGCTGAAGGACCTTCCAAATCGACTCGCTTTGCGGTGCGTAAGATACTGGTTTGTGGAAGAACAATACCCCGACGGGACAGCGAGCGAAGACAGGGATAATGCAGTTCTTTGCCTTGGGTGTTCACATGGGGAGAACCAAACTCTCCAGAACATTTATAATATAATTTTAAGAGAAACGCACGGGAATCCAGCAAGGATTGCTGGAGTGTTAGGAGGAGCTGCCCAAGGGTTGAATGGGCCTTTAGGTTATGAGAGGGGATGACGTTGTGATGTATCGGTTTCGCTAGTTGAAGGGGGGAGCATGCCGACCAGCCGTCTAAACTCTAAATCGACGACATCTTCCTGTGCTCTTGCTGTTCTAGGTCAGCGCGGAAAAGAGAAGATCCGAGGTGTTCTAATTATATTGGCAGTCAGCTGAATGACACTGTTGATATCGCCATTTCCTCCAAGAGATCAATGATGTCACTTTCCCACACCATTGGGATCTGTTTATCCAAATCTAAAGAACACGCTTCCCCACGCATCGAAGTGAGCCTGAATCAATGATCCGCTTTTTGCTTCACTACCACCGCTCTCACTCCATACACAAGGGACCCTTCGCACCACGTTTACTGAGTCGCCATCACTCATGGACTCTCAAAGTCTCCTTAAATTCCCCATGCTCTCTACCAAGCCCTCCTTCCACATCAATTGGGGACACCCACAACCCACGATATTAGACACTCCTTCCCGCTTGGCTAATTCGACCGAATGCACCTACCCGTAAAAGGCTTGGAGTGTCCCACGAAGCGGTTACATACAATTGTGCATGTGCAATGTCATCAAGTTTCCGCACGAGGCGGGGGCGAATCGTTAGACGATTGGGGGTGTACCACATTTCGTTGTAGCCGGCGAGAGCCATCTGGAGAAGAAGAAGGAACGAGTGTGGGGATTGCCATAGACGGAGTTGGCTCCGACCATGCCGCTTCGATATCTCGTCTTCGCTCCCTCTTTGGCTGTCTTCTCCCAGACCAACACAATGCTGGAACAGTCAGAGCCCTTGGGAACCACGCCGCTACTACGACTCGTATTGAAAAAAGCACGTTTTTTCTTGCCCTCTTTTGCTTCCACCTCGCGTCGGTGAGCTGCGATGGTCCCCGGCTCTGACGCTGCCAACAACGGCCAAGTTGCCTAGTTGAACTGGGGGCCTCTGGGAATGGTAGCCATGACTACTTGGCGAGAATTATCGACCTGTTTGGCTCTCTATTTTCCATCCAATGGGAACGGCCCGCTCTCTCCCGAGACCTCGCCACCTTCTCTTCTTCATGTTCCTGCCCGGTTTTGCGCTGGTATCTGCCGTTGGTGATGGCGCTGGAAAGCTTTGGGATTCCACTGGGAGACTCTTCGGGTCCTAGAAATGCTCGGCGAGCGGAAACAAAGTCACCTGTTATTCCAACCATTCGGTCAACTATTCTCTGGTAAGACCAACTATCCTCTCACACGCTCGGAGTATGTCTACTCCCCTAATGCTTTCGTTTCTGGGGCAAAGGGAATACATTTTGGTTTTTCGAATCGGTGCCACGCCCGAGTGATTTACTCTAGCGGATCTCGAAAACTTCATCGCTGCCCTACAATCCTAGACCCAGCTCGAGCTCATCGTGCGAAAGACTCGGGTTGAAAGACGAAAAAAACCTCTGACGACGCAGAATCCATGTGGCCCCCTGCCTAACATTTGGTCGCTCTCCAAGGTCACATGTTCCCCCGATGTCAAGCAGCAAATGAGCCAGCTGTACCAGCTGCATCAACGGCTTCATCCACCCTGACGGCATTACACCCATGGTACTTCCAGCCTCACATTTACCATCCTACCTTGTCAGTGGATACTTAATTCCTTCCCTGATATTAATCAGTTAGGGTATTGCCTCTCCCCAAATGTTCCCATAGCACCCGGTTCCTAGTAGGCATGGCGAACTCAGTATGTGTTGCGAGATGTACCGGGGATTCTGCTTTTACACTTTCGTTGCTCAGGATTCACTGGTTTTGATCACGCCTGTCATTCAGATCTTTGGAGCGTGTATGTAAATATTAATTGATTAATCTCAAACCTTACGTGCATGAGGCGACGCACCAGTCACATGTGCCTATTTTGATGCAAATGCCCTCCAAAAACTTTTACGAAGGAACGGCGAACCTTGCCTAGTGTGAAATAAATTGCTCGCCGTCACGATTTAGCAAACCGACTAAGGGACGGCGATGGGCCTCATTCCTATTTGACTTTAACATCGATCGTGGCTATATATATCTCGTGCCGTCCGACTCCCGAGCACGCAGGGTTGATAAACATTACCATGCCTAGACCCGTCCATGTTCACATATGAAGACTCTCGGATATCGTTCACCTCCCCGGAAAGAGAGTTACACACGCGAATCGAAAGCCGAGATACAGACCTGTTTTCGCTGCGGGCATGTTTGCCGCCGTCCCCATCATATTAGCGCTCACCAATACACCACCATACTCTGGACAAAATCAAGCTTGCCAAGTGGACGAAAAATAAATCAAACACCATGGAAAAGTCTCAGGATGAATCAAACACTACCCAGGATCCGAAGTTCCAAACACCAACCGATATCGATATCGACAAGAAGCGATACAATGCCATCCTAGCGCACGTCCAAAGCCAAAAGTACCCCGAGGACGTCGGTGCGGAAAATCGTCAGATTCTTACGGACCTCTTCCTCGAGCTCGTCCCCAAGGTCAACGCCCTCAGGATTGAGGAAGAGCGGGAGAGGAAGGAAATCGAGACGATTAAGGAAGCGTTCAAGAGTGAGCAGAGGGATATCGCCATGGCGAAAGCGCTGGTGAAGGGGTCTGTATGGTATGCAGGGAGGTCCTCTTTGGGTGCCGCGAAGGTTATCCACAGCATCGAAGGTTTTGTGATAGGTCGGAGGATCAAGGCCAGAGAACACGCGTTGGAGAAGAGGGTGGCGGATAAGGAGAAGGCTTTGGTCGATGAGTTCAAAGCTAGGAGGCTTCAACTGATTGGGAGGCCGGATGGGATTGAGTGGAATACAAGTAAACGGAAGAAGAATGATAATGGTGGTGAAGGGAAACAGAAATGATGTCGAGAGGACACAGAAGAGCAATAATGCGAAGAGGACACACAGAAGAAGTGGAACCATACTAGCCAGCTAATATGAGCGAGTCCACCCCACAAAGGGAGTCCTTACATATATAATTATATAGTAGTCGTCTTGATGGGTGGCTCCTCGGTTCTATGGCTTTTACACGTTCCATCAGGGGCTCCCTGGCCGAAGAGTCAATGGTCTTGACTCGGGGCGGTTGATTGATCTGACGCGCTCGTATTCGTACCTCCCGCGTCATCGATTTAACAGGCCAACTCGTGAATCTGAACCCTTCTCCTGGTTCTTCGAATCTTTTCATTTGATGAGATGCCCCTATTAATCCCAGCTCCTTCGAAACTCAGATGGGAATGGAAAGAAGCGATGCGTCAAAATCACAACCACTATGCGAGCAATAGAAGGATAGGATCAGTAATACGTGTCACAATATTTCCCAATGAATGGACTGCAAGAAGGGCTCTCACGTCAACGCGTCATCGAGTGTAAACCTTTACTGGGGGAGCGAGTTTCCTAATTCGGAAATCGGACCAGTAAGATGACGATCCTTCCGATTTTCAGTTCCCAAAACATTCTTGAACAGACTCAACTCAGACCTCCGATTTCTGTTGGTAGGGCAGCATTGGGGAACACGCTTTCTTCGAATTCGGAAATGCGCAAGGAACCCTCGGTGAGCCTCATACATAAAATTAGAAGGGTGTAGGCGATGGTAACGGCTGCATGTAGATGCACCAGGAGGATTGTTGTCCCGCAAAAGGTTACCAAAACTCCGTTACCTCCTAGCGAGATTTATGCTCCGCCCTTGCAGCCGTCTGGACTCACAGTTTCAGTTCTGGCACTTCGTTGCACCAATCACAGGCCGAATGGATCTTCCAGGGTCTTGAACGTCAGCCGAAGGTATTTCTCGATGTTCTCGGGGAGCTGGGAAGATTTCGCCAGAATGCTTGGCTGGTTGACGCCCAAATTTCAAGCCCCTTTTCCGTCAAACCAACTTAATCCTGGTCGATCAATTCAATCAACTCACCAGTGTTCTCGATGCTCGCCGCCACTTCGTACTTCGTGGCCACTTCAAGCCAGATTTGAGGTAATGATATTACATAATAATAGGTAACATTGGACTTGATGGGAATTTTCGGCTTTTAGATTCGGAACACAAGACTAGACTAGTGTCGCATATTTTTCCCGAGGCGAGAGACGAGCTTCCCTTCTTTCCACCAAAGACAACAGGATCACAACTCTTCTAAACTCTGTTGTTGTCTTCAACTTTCTTAGCCGATTCTCACAGCTAGATCGGGCCCAATCGCCATCGAGCTGCTTCGACTTGCAGGACGTCAGATTCTTCTCTCGTATAGACCCGGCCAAGCCTCTTGCGCGAGCGAACTCACGTGCAACGCACTCAACGTCCACTCGATCGAGTCAGCCAACTGGACGACACAATGGCCCACAACACCCTGCAATTCCGCGTTGCAACCCCAGACGATGCAGCGCCACTCCAAGCCTTTGTCAAATCAGCATACCGCGGCGAGACGAGCAGACAAGGCTGGACGACAGAGGCCGACCTCGTCGCCGACGACCGCATCAACGTCGATGGGATAATAGCCAAAATCAACACACCCGACAGCGCAATTCTAATAGCCACCGACGAAGATGGAGAAAGCGCGGGCGTCCTCGTTGCGTGCTGCGAAGTCCTCAAGCGGAGTTCTGACCTCGCCTACTTCGGTATGTTTGCCGTGGACCCGCTTCGCCAGGGTCGCGGCCTCGGTCGCCAGGTGCTCGCGTACGCCGAGGAGTACTGCCGTCGGACCTGGGGCGTTCGCAAGGTGGAGATGAGCGTCATTTGGACGCGCGAGGAGCTCATCTTGTGGTACATGCGGCGCGGGTATCAGAGGACGGGGGAGTCGAGGCCGTTTCCTTATGGAGAGCTTGTTAATGGTGTTGCGCTGAGGGATGATTTGTATTTTGATATTCTCGAAAAGGAACTTCATGCAGTTGAAGTAGAAGTTACGGCCTAGTAGAGAATCCGAGGAGTTTGAATTAGAGTGTGGCGTTGAAATGTTATCCGAAACAGACACTTAGATGAGACTGGTAACAGGAAAAATCATTCCGCGCAAGCAAAGATATTGCCCCTAACCAAGATCAAACAGCCGCATCCCCCTTCTTGCCGTCTCTGCGCCGAAATTCCTTCCCGCCAGTTCCCTTTCTCGCCGATTACTCTCAGTATATCTGTTATACAACCCCAATCTGGACACCAACCAGCATTTTTGCTTATGTACATCGACGCCGCTTCCGCCCAGGGCAAATTCAGGACCGCTCAGGCCAGGCTCAGTTTCTGCTTGCTTCTGCTCACTTCCGCTCACCACCCACTCACCCTGGCCCCAACAAGTCGGGGAAATAGACTGACCAAAAGTATTCAGCTTCTGAGGCGGCAAGAAACTCTCATCCCACCCAAGCAAAACAGGGCAAGGGCACAAAACTGGGACCCATCTACTGCTCACACCTGCTACCCGGATCTCACAGTCCACCCCTCATCTCTCTATCCAAGCTGGGCCGCCATGGATTGTCTGCCTCGTACTTGTCGCCAATGGCGATATTGGGAGAAGGCGCTTGGTCATGACTTGGCTGTTAGGATCTGACATAAGAAAATCTCACGAGCATCACTAATTTGGCCGGCGGCGGCATTAAGGAGGCATCAACGCAGCTCGGAGGATCCCCTTGGGCCTATACAAATAAAGAATAAGTTCTGCAAATTACTTTAGATACCAATTCGAACTTACATGAACAAACGCTACCGCAAAGGAATGCTCTAGGGAGGTTATCATATGTTGCTATTGAGAAGAATCCTCAAAATGACATGGAGGTTTGCTATGTATGTATGCAATCAGGAATTTATTTGCAGGCGCGCCCTGCCACTTATGAACTAGTGTTGAATACGAGGCATATCCAAAATACGTGATCCTATTTTGTCGGTGCCTAGCAAGTAAAAACTTCGTTCCAGCATCCGAACCAAGTTCAAACGGCCCCGTCACCCTCTTGCGGTTTCTGCGACGGAATTCCTTCTCGCCACTTCCCCATATAGTCCATTAACCCCAAAAAATCCCATCTCCCAGAACCACCTCCACTTTCTGACAAGTCAACCACGGTTCCTGATTCCCGTGAACTGACTTCCCTGGACATTTTCCATCGACGTCGCGGCTGGGCGTCTTTCTTAGGCACCTCTGACTGACCCCGGCCGTTCCTCCAGTCATCTCTGTCTTTCTTCCGCAATGCCTGCAACCTGCGTGCTTCCTTCACCTTCATCGCGAAGCGTCGCCTCGCGGCGTTGCCTTCCTCAACCTTCTGCTTGCTGATGTATGCTTCTGTCTGCCGCCACTGGCTCTCGCTGGCCCACTTCTAGCGCCATTGGACCCAAATGCGATAGATCCAGAAGCGAGTCACGAACCAGATCATGAACCTGTGCAGTGTGGACAGAAAGAGGGCGCGCATTAAATCGCTGAAGGCGAAAACCATGACTAGAGCGGACGTGCAAATCGCCCCGGCAACTGTAATCACCACATCAGATGCCATTCATTTTGTGGCTATGAAGGGGAAAATCTAGGCGGGTAGGTATCTTACAAATCCATTTTAGCTGTGACCAAAGCGACATGGCTTCCCTACCTTCCTTCTCAGCGACGTCTGGGTCTAATTCGGGATTGTTCATCCCAAATACTGCCGAAATGAATGCGAGCGGGAACTGGGCAGGAGTTAGTCTTGGGCTCTCAGAGTGCGTATTGGGGATATTGTCGTGCTGGGCTGCTACTACATACGAAGACAATTGTCATTGTGGTAAAGATCATGATGGCTCTCCCCTGGATAACTGCTTCCTCCCCATGTCTGATGGATTGCCAGGCCTGGATGACACTCGCTTGTTGTTGTTTGAGTGTGAGAAGTTGGTCCAACTGCAGGAATGAACATTGTTAGAATTATCTCCCGAAAACGGATAATGGTTTAGGGGCAAAACAAACACTCTGCGATGTGCTAGTAGCACTCTCCCTCAGGTTGTTGAGCTCCTCGAGGTGGTTATCAATTTCGGCGAGGAGCTCCTTCGCCGACCTCTCGAACCACTTCAAGTTTTGTTTCTTCTCCAAAAACTTCTGCGGATTGGCGCTACCTTGAATTACAGCTCCCTTGGCTCCCTCCGAAGTAGCATTAAGCCTCTCCAACTCGTTGTCAACCTCTACGCCCATGATCTCTGAGGCGTTCTTCTTGAACTTCTCCAGCATAGTTTTCTGTTGCTTGACGAAATGAATCATCATGTTCAGCTCGTCAAGAATGTCTTTGATTTCCCTTTGGAGTATCCCCTCAGGCGCGATGTTGAGTAAGGGTATATGAAGCTCAGAGAGGTCAGCCTGGGTTGGCGCCGACGTCGCTTTCCGAAGTTTCTCTGCCGAATCCCACAGATGCTGGAATGCTAGAGTCTGTTTGTAGGTCTGAAACGCGTGTCAGTTGTTAGAAAATATCTACGCATTGCGGGCTTGAAGGGTCATCCTTACAACTCTTCCGATAGCCTCGGAGAAAAGGTCCAACACTCGCGGTTGCCGATCCAGCATGCTTGTGCGATCGAAGAACGTTTTCGTGCATTCTGTGAGGATAATAAGGGCCAAGTCATAAATGGTTCTTATCTGACCCTCGCGCAGGGTCTCGAGTCGGCTTCTGATGGACCTGTGTATTCCCGAGAGATCGTGACGATTGAAACCATATCTCCGAGGGAAGAAGGTCAAAATAGTGTGCCCATCAAGGATCCACATCCACAACTGGTCGACCATAATGAGTCGTGAAAGTTTGCGGATGTTGTCCCTACATCTGAAACAGAGTATTTTCTTGTCCGGATTAGTATTGTCCGGGGGTGCTTCCCCGTAGCTATCGGGCAATTTGCATTGGTACCCGCATCCAAAGGCTGCGGACCTGCAGACTTGACACCGCCGTTCTTGTTTCTTCTTTGGTACCTCCTCCTCATCAGTCGTGGCTTCATGCTCTCCTGGACATGCTTCCTTTCCCAGCCAGCGCCTTTTATGTCTTCTGGCTGAACCGCAATCGCGACACCGCTTCTTTAGCTTGGTGTTATTGCGCGAATGGAGGTTCAGATCCTCAGCTTGAGAATGAGTGGGCTTTCTAGTGTTGCCGTCCTTTTCATGTAAGTCCCAGCAAGTCCACCGGACCTCATCCTGATCAGTATACTCCCATCTATGGAAGCCATCCACCTTGGCCGCCGTTTCACGGTATACAACCTGGTCTCTGTCTCGTGTCCGTGTGTTTTTGAGGGAGCAGTAGTACGCCTGGTCGAGAGTCCAGCGTGGATGCAACGACGCGGGCCTATGAGGGTACTTTTCGAACCTCATGGTGTCTCTAAAATTCTCCATGGTCTCCATCAGACGGGAGACGTCGTATAAGAGTTGTGCCAATGGTTTTCTGAACTTAAGTCTACCAGTGCGGTCCCGTTTCGGCGTATTGAACGATGGATTCCGTTTTCTCTGAGCCGAATAAGCTAGAACTGCCCCCGGTAGCGACTAGATGTTCCAAAGGGGAGGCTTCTCCGGTGACTCTGGGCGCGATTCTCTACATGTAGCATCATCAGACATTAGCGATCCGTTCCTGTATCTTATGGGGCAGTGGAAATTTCTAACGTCAGTGTCCCCCTAGCTATCCGTCGTTGTCTAGTTGCCTTCTCTTCTGCCTTCACCTTTCGGTTGCGCTCTTCTGTTGTGAGGATATCAATGATCTGAGCAAAGGTGTGGCGTTTCCGGTCGGTGTCCCAATGAAGTATTGGCATCTAATAATTCGTATTAGCATCGGTAACTTCAGTAACAGAGGATTGAGGTTACTTGCGAATAGAACCATGTTATTTGGAGTTGACTCAGCCGTCTGCGGGTCTGTATTGTAATGGTGTCTGTCAGTATCGCCTGTTGTAACCTGGCGTGGAAATAGGATCTCGGTTGGGCTTACCGGTGGACACGAGTTCGCAGATAGGGCGGAGATGCCGGGCGTGAACGAGCGACGAGTGATGCTGTTGCCCTCTCCAGAGTTCGTGTCTTAGAAGCATATGGGTGCGAGTTTGCTCCTGGGGGTTTCGGTTTCCTCTCCCATTCTCTACGAATTCAGGATCGGATTCGCCGTAGAATCTCGCAATGGCTTTCTATTCATTCTGTCAATACCCACCGGCCGATAATTGGGCATGTCATTCGTGGAACCAGCTAACCTCAACCCACTAATGTTACTGCATCGTCAGAGGCTGCACATAATGTAATTTCAAGATTCGGCTCGGCCCTACTTACCTCCATATTATTCGCTGGAAAATGGAAGTATCTTAAACAGGGTTCCGGCTTAGACTTTTCGCGCTTGAAATTGCGGGATAGGTAATTCGTCCAGCTTCGGCCCTCCCCCGCATCTGGTTGCGAGAGCAAGTCGTAAATCATGGCCTTCTGCGCTGGGAACTCCCCTTTCCAATTAGCTCTCCTCTGTCGCTTAATATCTCCAGAAGCCCATGAATCCGCAATATTTCCTTGTGGGTCATGCTGATCGGCCAACTTTGCCCCTCGGTACACAACCCGATGATCTTCACAATCAACCCTCGTGAATAGCGTAAGGTATGCCTTGATATCTTTGTCGGGGTCATAATCCATGTTGGCTGTCCCGGATTCTCCGGCGCTGTTGGAGCCTCCCGATTCCGCCAAAGGGGTCCTAGACATGGAAGCCGATAGACTTTGGAAACAGTCATGACCCCGCGGTTGAATCTCAAATATACGCTCCCTATGGCTGTGATTGGGAACTCCCTGTCCCTGATTGAGAGCTTCTCGACGCTTCTTGAATTCTTCTTGCCACTTCTTGAGACTCTTCTCAACATTCGTGACTAGCGACTCCCCGTCCCATGCCCCGGGTGGACTTGTGCCATGTGAGCATGATGAGGATTTTGGTATGGCAGACGATTTGACGAACTGTCGAAGTCGGCCAACACGATTCCTCTCGTCATTGATGCGGTCTTTCTGGGCGGGACTTAGTGAGTTCAAATGCTTCTCGCGCTCACCGAACGGAACGCAGCCGAAATAGTGAATGACAGGATTGATGATGCAGTCGTGAGCATCAGAGCTGATGCAGTGGTGCAGTTGGGACATATTGTCCACTTAATAAGTGAACTGTTGAAAAAAAAAATATAAACAATTCCAGCGACTGAAAGAAAATGAAAATGGCGATGGGGTGTTGGAGTTGGGGCCATGAATCGTGGGCCAACCTCCATATAAGATATCATATATCATCCAGGACGTGGCCAGGCTCTATGTCAATCTCGACGCCGGATCTCAGTAACACCCACAGAACCGCCAGTGGCGTTTTGTCGGTCGGGACCCCCGATTCAGCTTGTCATTATTGGTACATGGTGTCACATCACCAGGCTTTGGAAAGAGGAGCGGGACAGTATGCATGGCACACGACTGATGGACAGGAAGCCGAAGAGCAGGAGGCGTTCTCAAGATGAGAGAGAGAGCACAGGCCCCAGCGACGGCTTTGCAACCAGTTGCGGCATATTTGTGCTAACGTCTTTTCCGTGATAATCCAGTGCGTCAATTGAGCTGCAATGCAGCATGTCGGTCACATTCAGCTTGGGGGCGGTGCCAAGGGCGGATACGAACAACCCACCAATCCTGCCGCAGAAATCAGTTTCCGTGGCCGAGCCTTGTTCCAGTTTCACGACTCTGAGTTGGTGATGGGGAGGAGCCTGGTCGGTTGCGTCAATGTGGCTTGCATATATTGAAAGGGTGTAGGGTTAGGACCTATCAGCGGACACAGCCTGCTCTAGTGCCCACGATTTGTTGCTGAAGCGGCGACTGGAGACTCTAAAGAGGGAACCAACATTATTGGATCTTACATGGTAGGGCCAAGAGTGTTGAGTGTACTTGAGAAATTGTTGCAGGTATACCGTCCCCAATGGTCCGAGCGAGAGTGACTCGTGTCAGTCAACCGCACCATCAGGCTTGCCTAGACATCCGTCAAGGTACCCCAGCAGTCACAACCCAAGAACTCCGCGGACGGCTAACGGCATCCTCTGTAATGAAGTTGGGATGGTGGATACGACAATACCCCTCGACAACCGTCATTGCAGGGTCCGTGATAACAAAGGGAAAGTATGTAGGAAAGAGGCTTCAAACCATAGCTTCATCGAAGGGAATTGTCAGATAAAACTCGGGACTGAACTTCGGCAGATGGGGCTGAAGGCAGAGGTGGGGTTCCAGGAAATCTCTGCCTATTCAGGGCCTGGCGGTGATGTTTCCTGGTTCCGGACAACGGCATTCTGGTGAGATCAGGCTGTTTAACGGAGCCAATGGATTTCATGCGAAACCCAGCAGCCCAGGGTTGTATCAAACCCAAGAACGTCGCAATGAACTTGTACATCGGGATCCAGACCTTGACCAGTCTGGGCATCTATATTTGGTAGTGCCTGTTGTATCAGCTGTAACCTCACGCGGTGCATTGCAATCATTAATTTTGTCGTTGTCATTAGGATGGGGCTGAAGGCGGTTTGATTAATATATAAGTTGGGGTTGTGTCTGGAAGATATGGAATATCTTCTCCGTCGGGAATTGGAATCGGCTTCTCGTCCATGACCATTGTAACAAGACTATCCGCTGGATCATGGACGACTAGTCAGGAGAATATAAATGGGACGCATTCCCCAGAATATCAAACATGATGCTGGTAAGAAAGGTCACCAACAAACGCCGCAAAGACATCACTGTTTATAAATTTTACTATCCTTGAACCCCAGAAAAGCATCATGCGTTTTGCCGTCTCCATCCCACTTGTGTTGAGCACACTTGCAATGGCACAGGAACACACGATGGGCTTCATCGGTTGCTCCATGGCCGAGAACGTTGCCCAAGGTTACGTGGCCGTCGGCGGAACCCGCATGTGGGGACCGTACGGTACCGGCGGCGCCGTCGTCCAGTCGTGGACCAACACCAACTCCGCCTCATGGCAAAGCTTCGATCGACAAGCCGCCCAGAACGGCAAACCAGACACAGTTTGGGTGATGATTTGCATTTTTGCCCAAGCTAGCGCCAACTACGAAGAAGTGAAGAAACTCATCGCGAACGCCCGCGAACACGCCGCGCCGGACGCCCAGATCTACATCACCGGCCAACCTTTGTACGAAGACGGAGGCACTTGCTTCCTCGCGGGAGCAGGCGGACCCGAACACACTGACGATCTGGCGAAGCAGGCTGCTGAGGATCCGGCCTTGAATGTAACATACCCGGGCCAGTTCTGGCTGAAGAGTGGGGAGGTGGCAGATACGTGCCATGCCAATACGGTTGGGCAGAGGTCTTTGGGTCAGCAGGCACTTGATCTTTGGGGCTGATCCTGTATGGGCTCGAACTCTTCTTGTGGGACCAAGATTGTATGGTAAATACATCAAAACTTGAATGGGGTGTTTTCTTTCAGGTTGAAATATCATGTTGATAGGTTATTCGACATAGGCCAGTAGTCTGAAATCAAGTGAGGCTGTTTTCTGTGACGGCAATGCATGATCCTTTTGCATAATTTATTACTGCTAGTAAGTCCGTATTTGACCTCCTGACAGTGGCATGCCCAAAAAATTAGGTGCTGGTCAGTAACAAAAGCTGTTGCCGCCTCATGTTGGGGTCTCCGAGTGCCAAATTCATCATAGAATGCGGCCAAGGCTAATGTTAAAAGACGGCTATGACGCGGATCTCCATTTTAGCATGCTCTGTTATGGTGTCACATATGAAGGCCACGTGGCTCTATTTATCCGTGGCACGTGGCATGTAGTCAACCCGGCTACGAAGAACGAAAGGGCTTTAATTTGTACCTCTTCAGGTGAGAATAAGACCATTGATTATGGGCGTGCTTCCTAACGTTCGCCCGTCCTATAATATAAGGGGCGGGAAGAAGTCATCCGCCTGGGTAAGACACCAGTACCAGGAGAAATGATCGAGGATGTTTAGTATTCCTTAAATAGGGAGGCCGAGGAATGATAGCTTGGCCGGGGATTCCCTTAGCTAAATGTTGGACTAGAAAGCTAATCATTGCCAAGCAAGTAGTCATTTCTACCAACATGCGATGGCCAGCAGTGAGTCGCAAATATACAAACGGTAGCGTCGTATCGGACGCTTTGGTTTTCTTCCCTTGGAAAGCAATTCCGACACATTCATGGGGGCCGAAATTGACCATTGTTTGGAAGGAGAGATCCACTCGAAGAGGGGGATTCATATACCAGCGGGCACAACGGAGAAGTCTGTCCTATTGCTTGTCGTACCTCTATCGTCTCTGCCATAGTCCGTCTCGCCAGCCGAATTTAGAGGTCGACCCAGGTCCCTGGATGCAATAACCTGACAACGCAAATGATAATAATTCCCATGAGTGTGTACTACTAGCCTTTGTTTTCGGACGTCGTAAATCAAACACCCCCCTTGCTGACACCCCAAATTCTAACAGCCCGAATAACTACTTTCATCTTCCATCTTCTATTTCTTCTACATTTCCCCTTACTTCAATACATGAAGCTGCTAAACTATCACTTTCACTATCGCTGCTTCCAATGGAAATAATTTCTTCTTCTAAATCATTTCCCATCACCCTCTATATATCTCTAATAGTAGCAAACTTCGAATTAGGACTTATTTTAACTCTCTTCCTTTTCCTAGGCTTTATTACTTCAATTTAGCTTTCTAGAGCCAGAACCCTAGCTTAAAATATAGCTAATTAGATATTCTTTTTATTAAAGGCTTTTAAAATCTTTTGAAATAGCTAGTATTATATGATAGTATATTAATTAATTAAGTTAAATTTATATATATATTCCTAAAGGTCCTTAAACTTCTTCAAAGTTGACTATATTATAAAAGAACTATAGGAGGTTATAGAAAGTAGCTAAGGAGTTAAAATAGATATCTATAAAGCTTAGAGAATAGAAGTTTTATTTCTAGAAAGCTGTTCTTATAAGAAAATTAGTTCTTAAAAAATAAGAGGGCTAAGAAGAGACTTAGCTATATTTACAGGCCAAAGTCTAGATACCTTAAATCTACTTTTAATATTCTTACTAATCAGCCTACTATTTTAAGTCTTATAATAATAGAAAAGTAGGTTTCTTTTCTCTACTATTATAGATGTAGTAGTTAGGATAAGAAGATTAACCTCCTTTTGATAAGCTATCTTTAAGGAGCTAAATATAGCTAAGTCTAATAGTTAAAAGATATAGGATATATATAAGGGTAAGAAAAGAAGAAAAATATAATACTAGAAGTACTTATATATAAATTTATCTATAGTATAGCTTTTATAGCTATCTAAGATAAGAAGATAGGCCTCCTAAGGGGTAATTAACTTAATATAAGGAATAAAGATCTTTTTAAACTATTTTAGAGCTATATTATTAGTTGTCTAATTACTATTAGTTACTATAAAGTACTAGTTCTTAAAAGAAGTTAAATCTATTAGAAACTACTACTATTAAACTAATTTTTCTTTAAAAATAACTAATAAAGAAAGAGCCTTATTATAGTCCTAATACTAGAGAACTAGTTAATTAATAGATATCAGGTAAGCATAGCTAGTATTAGGATTATAAGAGCCTATTATAAGTAAATAAAGTAGTTAAGTAATATTTATAATAATATAAATAAATAATATAGAAGTATATATATAAGTATTAGTTATAGTAGTTACTTATATTAACTATTAAAAAACTTAAAAGAATATACTAGGTTTAAAGAAAATATTATAGCTTATATAAATATAGTTCTTTCTAGTTCTTCTTAGAACTAACTATTCTCTAACTTAATCCTTACCTTAGAACTATAGTAGACTAATCATTAGTCCTCTTAGTCCTATATAAACTAGTAGGACTACCCTTTAGTTCTATTAGTCTCATCTTTATTAGTCTATATTATTCTAGGATTTATCTTTTTCTACTACTTCTAACTACCTTAGGTCTTTAAGTAGTCTATTTATAATATAATACTTTTCCTCCTTTTAGTCTTTATCTCTAAAGGCTTATAAGTAGGCTATAGTCTTTTAATCCTTTATATATCTATTAGTTTTCTTTTTAACTTACTTTTTTTTATCTATAATATTATATTAATTACTATATTAAACTATACTATAAAATACTACTCCTATAATCTTATTTCCTTATAGAAAAGATATTTCTCTACTCTATAAACTACTTTCTTATATACTTATATAATATTTAAGTCTTCTTCTATTAAATATAAGTATTAATTAAATACTTCTTTTTCTAGTTCTTTTTTAACTTAGTAGACTTCTTTCTATTTTTTATATAGTTCTTTTATACTTTATAAGTACTTATACTACTATAAGGTTTTAGAGATCTAGTAATATTATTAGTAAGTTTTATTATAATATTCTTTATATAATAAGTTACTTTTATATAATATCTTATACTTCTCTAATAATTCTATCTTAATTTCTTTAATTCTTTTTTAAACTTTAAGAAAGTAAGATATTTCTTTTTATATTATTATTCTAAAAGTTTAAAGCTTCTTTAAATACTATCCTACTCCTTTCTTTTTACTATAGTAAATACTATAATTATTATTATAATATATAATCTAAAATAAAGTCTTATAATTAATAATACTAGCTCTAAGTTATTAAGTTTTTCCTTTAAGTATAAGTTTAAAACTAAGTTTCTTCTTATTAGGTTTTTTATATCTAGGTTTTAGTTTATACCTATAAGGAGTGCCGCCGAAGAGGACTAGGAATGTACTCGAAGGCAAGCTCTACAATTACTAAAGGGTACTGTGTTGGTGCTGGGGCGACTGGCATGTGGCAACTGTGGCTTGTGGCAGTGGCTGCCACATGGCACGTGACGCGTGGCAGCAGCGGCATGGAACAAAAAGTGAAGAATTCCTTAGTGGCTATCGACT